>RJWJ010007683.1:36696-56500 GCA_004363605.1 Indri indri | reverse complement strand
CAGAGGGCACTCCATTGTCAGCTCTCAGCCTGTAGTTTTTAACAGATTCACTTGTGCTTTACAAAGCAAATCTAAACGTTTAGGTCTGAGAAATGTGGCGCCTTGTGGGATATAGTCGCTACTGCCTTTTAGAGACGCCCTTCCGTGTATAACAGCATTTGAAATGTAAACCTACATGTTTACATATTCCTTCAGGGCAAAGCTCTGCAAAACTCCTAACACAAATCCTGTCCCCAAATACGTTTAATATTAATTTATGGAGTGACAATAATTAAAAAATATCATCAGGCATTGAGAATATAAAAAAGCCCTGTCTACAAGAGATTTATAGAGGTAAAACTGACATATACATAATTAAAGTTTAATATGATTAGTGTGAGCTCTACTTCCGCTCAGAATGTAGAAAATCTCAAGAGAACGTTGCTCTTACTCTAATATCAAAAAAAAGAAAGAAAAGAAAAAAGGAAAAGAAAGAAAGAAAAAAGAAAATCTACAAAATTATAACTTTTTTTGAGCTCATCAGAGGGCCAAGGTTGTAAGGCAACTAAGTGAACTGAATTCCAAAGGGTGACAAGCCCCTCCTAAAAGACAGTGGATATGCAAACTATTTTTCCTTTGCCGGAGCGCAAGAAGAAAAGGCAACAGTCATAAACATGCCTAAGATGAGAAAATCTGAAATTTTAATGAATTTTTAAAGATTAAGTGTAGGTTATCATGAAAATTTAGAATTCCTAGAAACTCCAGACATGAGGTGCCTCAATACTTCCTCAACACCTTAACTCGGGCCTCCACTAGGTGCATATGAGAAAGACAGGGATCAGGAAAGGGAAGCTGAGAGAATCTGAGACACCCCGGCGTGGTGCAGGCATGCAGGTGTGATGTGCTGCTGCTGAGGACAGGCACGAATCCCAGACCCTTCTCTAAGGAAGTGAAACTCATTCACTGCCGTGGCAGAGGCAAGAATGCTCATGGCCAGGATTTTGTATTTCTGCAGTAATACGAAGCCAAGCTAGTGGGGGAACAGACCGGAAACTCATTCTTGCCTAAGAACCGCGCCCCCCGCCCCATCCTTACACAGCAGAGTTCTGGCCGGGCGTGGAGCGCGAGGGGGTCGATGGGAGGTGGAAGGAATGCTCAGAAAACTCCACCCCTGAAGCTTAAGTGCACAGGGCTTATCTAACACTGAGGCTGGAAAAGGAGAATGAGACATCTCCCTGCCCGCACCATGAGGTTTGCATCAAATAATAAGCAACAGAAGTCAACTGCTTGGGTAGCAGCAGGAACATAGAGACTACTTCCGAGTCACCCCCATGCAAGGCTGCTCCAAGCAAGAATTCAGAGAACAGCCCTCCAGCACTCTAAGCTTTACATAAAGCACAATTTAGCAACAGTGCTCAACTCAAAGATGCAGAATTATCTCCATTGATATTTAGGCCATAGCAAAAAACTGCCACTAGATGGCGCAAACCTCAACCAGGTTCTGAACAGGTCTGGCCTGCACAGCTGGACTCCTGGAGCACCCATATTGCTGGATGTGCAGCCTAGCCCTAGCCATTTAACTTATCATATTGCAACTCTGCATTCAGTGTTAACTTTTTCTTTATCATCATTTGCCATTGTGACATCGAATGTACTTTATAAATGTGATTTCCCTAAAACTGTGTATTCTAAAAGTGGTATTACTTGTAGGACATTTTATATACACAGCTATGTTGGGGAAAGTGATTACACACACACAAACACATATACACATATACATACAGAACTCTAAGATTAAATAATTATTAAATGTTCTGGTTTAATTTGCCAAGAAAAAATTTTTTAAAATACAGCGGCGCATAGGAAAGGAGATCATACAGGATGTTTTAGTGTTCCTCCACATGATCCTCAGGAATTCTAATGGGACACAGAGCTATCATCGACAATATGTGCATGGCAGTATTTGCAGGATCTGGAAAAAAATCAGTGCTTGCGATATATTGCATCACCAAGAGAGGATAGCTGTTAAATCTATCCAACGTAAAAGTGTATTTCTTTTCTTTGCATTAATTTTTTGCTTTTAGCATGCATTGATGATCTTGCCTAAATCAATTATTACTTTAGAGATTGTAAAATAGTGATTTGTTACTTCTAAATTTCTTCTGTGTTACTTCCTCTCATTTTATTTTGGTTCCCAAGAGAGAAAAAATATAAATGTTCATCATCAACCCACTGGCTTAACCTGTTAACATATTGGTTTAGAAGTCAGTAGAAGGAATGACAGGAGATATTTGAGAAGAAAGACATATAAAAGGCCCCTCCCATTGTATATTTAATGAGTTTCCAACAGGCAATAGTTAACCTTTCTTGTTCTCTTCATCATTTGGTGAGGGGTTGCTTATCTTAAATAAACCTAGACAGGCATACATTGCATTTATTACATTTCGTGTCTTGGCTTCCGAGGCTCTATATGACCTCACTCTTACTTGATCTCCCAACCTCTTCTATAATTTTCTCCTGTGATTAATACATTGTGGGTGCACTTGCCTCTTCTTATTCCTCAAACATACAGACTTTGCTTACAGCTTCAAGCCCAATTGTCATATGGCCTCATTCTTCCTATCTTTTATTTCTTGGCTTAAATCCTGTCCACAGATTGTCCTTTCCTGACCATTCAATGTAAAGTAACTGCTGCCTGCTGTATGTGACAAGACACTCCTTAAAATCCATCATCGCATTCATGATATCTGACAGTTCTTTTTGTTCTTTCCTGTTTTCCCTGGTAAGATGTCAGTTCTAGGAGAGTGTCTTAGCTATCCCTTTCCTGCTATATCACCACCCAGAGCAGAATTGAAAAAAAGTGTTTTTGAATAAAAGAAACACCATTAGTTTATGCACTTATTAAACTTTTACCTTTTTAATTTCTTGTTAATATTACTTATAAAATATGGATTTAAATTTTTAAATATATATAATGGTGCAGGAGTCCTGCTTCTGGTAATGGCAATGGTAATTTGGTTCAACTGAGCTGGATTACTGAGGAGAGAAACAGAGAGAGAGAGAGAGAGAGAGAGAGAGAGAGAGAGTGTGTGTGTGTGTGTGTGTGTGTGTGTATTTGTATTTGGAATGCTAACAGAGCAATTATACGGTCAAATTACAAAGGATAATAAATGAAATCTAGAGAAACATGAACCTGGTATTTAGCTCCACTTTCCCTTTTGGAGTATCTGCCAATTTTTGAAGAAGTGATTTGAGAGATCAAGAAGTAGATGAGAGTTTTTGAAAATATTTACAGGTATAAAAATAAAAATTGGGTTCAAGTCTTGCCAGGAGGCATTGGTGTATCACCCAAGCTTTTAATTGGGATTGTTATGGTCTACACCTCTGAAGTAAGGGGGAAACATATTTACAACATTTAATTGCAATTACCGATAGTATTAACATTGTTCTGGTTTGCTGATAATCCTAACCACCTGCATAAAGAAATGTAAACCCACTCTAGAGAAAAAATTTGTCCAGACCTTAAATCCTCTTTACTTATTTTTATAATGAACCTACCAAGTGGTAAAGAACAACTAGGTAACTGAATAAACAGATAATGTGTCTGAAAACCAAGAGAACCAGACAAATAACAAACAATAGTAAATATCAACAAACATGTGCTGCAATTGTTTTAGAAAGCAATGCTAATACTAATCATCTCAAAGGCTTTCAATGCATTCATTACTTTCTAATAACAGTAAGTAACGAGTTTCTTGCTCTTTCCCCAAAGACTGGCCATAGCCTTCCTTCCCTCTGTAGGTAGCAACCCCTTGGTTCCAGCGCTCAGCCTAAGGCCTCACTGGCCTCTTTGTCTCCTTTCTTCTTGCCACACCCTATATGTGATTGCTTAGGAAACCTTTACTCTTACTTCAAAATACAGGTAAATACAGAAGTGGACCATTTCTCATCACATCCACAGCTGCCACCTTGCCACCCTAGCTTACTGTCTTGTTTGTAGTCTCAACACAATAGTCAATATGATTCTATTAAAGAGTCAAACCAGATTGTCCTCTGCTCAAATATAGCGATAGCCATCTTTGTTCTCAGATTAAAAGCTGAAGTTCTTAAAACGGCTTACAATACTCTTCACCTGTGGTCCTCAAACCAACAGGCTGTGGACCGGTACTTAGGAACCAGGCCACACAGCAGGAGGTGAACAGGAGGTGAGCAGCAGGCCAATGAGAAGCTTCATGTGTATTTACAGCCACTCCCCATCGCTGGCATCACCACCTGAGCTCCGCCTCCTGTCAGATCAGCGGCAGCATTAGATTCTGCATCACGGTGAGTAGTAAAATTATTTCATCATATATTACAATGTAATCATAATAGAAATAAAGTGCACAACAAATGTAATGCTCTTTAATCATCCTGAAATCATCCCTTCCCACCCTGGTCCATGGAAAAATAGTCTTCCATGAAACTGGTCCCTGGTGCCAAAAAGGATGGAGACTGCTGCCACCTTCCCAAATTCATGTCATGGGTTTAGAATAAGTTTTACATCTGTAAAAAAACTACATATCTCCCCTAAAATTTGACTGTAACACTGTGTGCCATAGGATGTCAATTAAATGTAACTCTGCAATTTCCTATAATATTCATGTTTACATTGAGCCAAGAAGTGTTTTGGCACAGTAAAAACTAAAATGAAACCTAGTTACTGGAAGCTTACATCAATCCTTTTTTTAAAAAAAGTCTCATAATTTTGATAGTAGAATGATGTTTCAGTCATTATAAGTAAAATTTCTAGGGATTAGGTTAGGAAATAGTGGGAAAGAGGGTGGTCACTAGTGGATAGTATAGGGGAGATCTTTGTGGTGATAGAACAGTTTTTTATCTTAATTGTGTTACACAAATCTAGACATGTGATAAAATTGCAGTAACTAAATATGTAATACACACACGAATGAATACAAGTAAAACTGGTGAAATTTGAATCAAGCGTGTACTATAAAAAAAGAAATATCGTATGTTGATCGATGAGCATTAACTGCTGTTGTAAGCAAGGGATGGTTTCAAAAATTTTTGATCTAATGAAAATTTAGGTTTGTATGAGTTAGCCTTATTATTATACTTTTATCATTTTTGCCTTCATATAGTGTTTTCTGATTATTGCGACCTCTCATTAGGCACCAGATAGCTATTGCTATTTTATTAACCTATTTAAAATCTACCAATTGTCTAAATATAAATGAAATGGATATATGACTGTTAACTTTATTAATTTTTTTGTGGTTTTTTTTTGTGTAATGTTTCATGATTAAAGCAATTTCCCATTGAACTCCAGTGGACTCTTTTACTAATCTATTTCAATCTAATGACAATTTAAAGATGAATAAACTTGTATGTAAATGAGCTTGGATACAAAGGACAATGTGGGGAAGATGAAAAGAACTGCATGGAGCAGAGAAACTAGAAACTAGAGCACAATCCTGATTACCATATAGTTCTGAATCCTTTTGTCCATCAAACCAAGTTTAGAGCTACATTTCAATTCAGGACTGTCAAATTTTGGAAGTTGAACTTCTCTAAAACATAGTTTCCCCTGGCCTTTCAAGTATCTATCTTTTTTTTACTTCTTCTCCCCAAATGAAGCTGTAACTACTTTTTAACTGTAATTTATTTTTATCAATCAATAAAATTAGATTATGTAATTGAACTAAAATTAGAATAATGGAATAGAGGTTAAGACAATGCTATATAACCATTTAATATAAACTTTTTTTTAGCAAGATGACTAATATATTAATACAACTGACAACCTTGGTTACTGTCCTGGTGACCTGGACCCTCCTAGTCCACATCCTGAATCAGGATCTCAGACGTCACCCAGAGTGGAACTTGTGCCATGTTAATGGAAAATTGGAAACCACATTTTGATATTCAATTCTAGGGAGGAAACCATTTTGTCAGAAACAATTTGCTTTGCAATTTTTTATTTCAATTATCTGCAGTATGATGGCTAAAATGTGCTTTATTCTCTTTTGTTCTGATTTGCTAAGGAAGCACAAATCAGTCTACATAGCCAAATGAACACAGCTGCCAAATCCATTCCTTATAAAGAGGATTATTTCTACACAATAGGGAGAGCAAGCACATTGCCTGCCCCTGTCAAAATTCTGTCTACCTTGACATAGGAAAACACGTTCTGCCTTATTTTCCCAAATTAGCATTAAGTTTTTAAAGAGCAGGCAAATTATATCTTTAAATGTCATCCATTATAAGACAAATAATTGAAATATACCTTGATATCAATGTTTGTTTTTACACAAATGCTTTTTAGACATAAATGTATCTTAGTATACATTATAAACTCTGTATGTCTTAGTAACTACATTTCTGTTTATATGTCTACAGAATTGACTAACTTATTTCCACAGTTTATAAGAATAAAATGTTGTTTAACTTCTTAAGATATTTAAGAAAAAGAAAAAACTAAAAATATTTGAACAAATGATTAGCCAATTTTTACATTGATTTTCCTTTTGCAAAATAATTTAACAATATTTTATATAGAAAATCTATACTCTTACAGTAACATTTACTGAACTTCTAATCTCTATGTACTTATAAGGCCTTTGATACTCAACTTAGGGAGATGTTGGTGTTAATACAAATCACATTACGTTAGATTCAGAATTCTAAAATTTCTAAAATCTTTGTCAATACCATCTTACATTTATAAATCTTTTTCTTAAGAAATAAGTCTTGAAAGGCAATCTAGAACTATTTATAACCATATTTTATTTGGTTCATTCAATATATATGGATTGAATGTTGAATTTATATGAGGCAAATTTGTTTAGTGCTACTGACACAGCAACAAACAAGAAAGAAACTTCCTGCCCTCGGGTAACTTAGGACAAGTGGGTGTATTAGTAGGAAAAGTAGCAGCTGCTATGGAAATATTTATATATTGACTTTCCTCTGTACATTAAACTATTTCTCAAAATGATTAAATGTAGTGGTTATTCTCCTCTCCTCCCCTTTCACTTACACATTAAATTGGTCTTTTAAAATTATTTGATAGCAAATATAGGATTATTTTTATTTTCTGGAGATGATCCTTTTTTCATTATACAGACAAAACAGGTACTATATAGTTGACAATTCTTCGAGTTCTTATTCCCTTCCCCACTTCTTTGTGACATAATCTGTTTCAAATAAGTCAGTTCAGAAGACAGATACAATCCCCATAACCTGTGGGCGAATCTAGAAGTCAGATATGTGTAAAAGAGTTCTTATCTCTGTATTGGCCGGCAATATTAATATAATTCCTCCAAGACAGTGCCATGTTACACCTCTCACATCATCAGACCAGCTTCGTTTCACAGCATATGCAGTTTACATACTTGCAGTGGTTTGAATGGCTTGCTTGACAAGAATGGCAGAATCACATCCTTACGCTCTGACTCATTTTCATATTTATTTTGATTAGAATTTTCCTAGGGCAAAGAACATGCCTTATTCATCACTTTAAAATAAGAGAATCCAAAAGAAGGAATTACACTAGTAGTTAAGCAATTCGTATGTGTTGAATTATTTGTTGTTGGCTACGTAACTAAATTTTGAGGAGATGAAAACAGAGTTGTGCCTTCAGGTGAACTCAGGGAAATTCCTTAATCAATGTATCAGAGTGAAGAGTTGCCTGTTCCCCTTACATGAAAGCAAACTCACTTTTGAGATTCATCCTAGGTATTAATTCCTCCAGGAATTATCCTCTGACCTGCCTTTCTACTGGCCATACCCTCTCCTGCCCTCAGAGTTTAGTCCTTCTCTATCCTTCCTTAAACCTCTGCCTTTACATTTAACACACAGTTTATAATTGCGCATTGTAATTCCACAACAGACAATAAGCTCTTTGAGGGCAAGAGGTATGTTTTATTCTACTTTCTGGACTTGTTATCTAGAATTCAGTAATTTGAGTCAAGTAATGTATCTCTATAGTTTTGATTGTTACTTAAATAAATTGAATGAGTGGATGAGTGAATGAGATGTCATCCACTTTGCCTGGGCAGTCCTTTGTTTCAGGTAACACAACCAATTCTCCAGAACAGTTTTCATTTTACTATCTCCAAGATGGTTTTGATTTCCAGACTGATAATTATAATTACAATTATTATTTGAGACAGAGTCTGTCTCTGTTGCCCTGGCTAGAGTGCAGTGGCATCATCATAGCTCACAGCAGCCTCAAGCTCCTGGGCCCAAGCAATCTTCCTGCCTCAGCCTCCCGGTTAGCTGGGACTACAAGTGACGCCACCACACCCGGCTAATTTTTCTGTTTTTTGCAGAGACAGGTCTTGCTCTTGCTCAGGCTGATCTCGAACTCCTGGCCTCAAGCAGTCCTCCCACCTCAGCCTCTCAGAGTGCTAGGATTACAGTTGTGATCCACCCTGCCGGCCTAGACTGATTATTTAACCAATAAAATATATCTGGAACACAGAAATTAGCTGTTAAAATAGAAGATCACTCATCAGAACTAAATCCAACATACAAAATTGATTGATAGAATAAGACAGGCAGCATAAAGGCTTAGGTTTTTGTGTCTCAAAGACCCAGGTTGGAATATGGTAGGATATCTAATTGGTAGGACATCCTTAGGTAATGACCATAACTTTTTAGAGCCTCAGTTTTTGAGTAATGCCCATTTCACAATATTGCTGTGAAATTATATATATATATATATGTGTATATATATATATATATATAAAGATTTTAGCCCAATGCTGAGCATATATTGAACACAATAATCTTTGACATTTTATAATTATGGGAATTATGGTTTTTAAGCAATAGTAGCAAAGCAGACCAAAAGGAATGTTTTAAGATAAAAGAAACACAAATGAAGACCAATGGGAGTTCATATGATAGAGTATATCAAAAATACCAAACAATAATTCATGGAAGAGGCAGCCATGGATATAAAGGGCTGGAAGGCAATTTCATGATGGTGAAAACATATTTACAAAATAGCTGTGTCTGTGGTGATCAAATATTCACATTTGCCAGGGATAGACTCACTTTATGCTTCTTGCCTTATTTTAATTATTAATGGCTCTCTGTTTCACTCTCATAATTGTCAGGGATTAGACAATGATTTGCATGGTTACTATATTATGGTTCATGTGCTAATCTGGGAAAGTTTTAAGAGGAACTTTTCCAAATACTTAGTAAGTATCATACAATGAACATTTGCACAAGCATGTGTAGGAAGAGTTTCATGTTCAGTATATAAAGGCCCAATTTGATTGACATTTAATCAAATCTATCTGAAAGCAGGTATCTTTTTAGCAATTCACTAAGAATGTAATTTTGATGTCTACAGATTTCACAAATGACTTCTTAGGCCTGCATTTTTTATTTACTTTTTTTTCTTTTGCCTCACTTCTGATAACTTACTTCTCCATATAGTCATTTCAAAAGAGGATTTTTTTCTTCTTTGCTTTGCTGTTGTGATCCAAGATTCAGTAAGATGCCAAGAAATAGTGAGAGATGTTCATTTTCTTTCTTTCCCAGTTTCTTTAGAGACTAACATCTTTTCTTACAATTATTTGATAAAGGAAAAAATATCTGATAGGAAATTCTTTGTTGTCATCTACCAAACTTCTTTGTTAGCAACAGTAGCATTACTTCAAACAATTTCTACAGGATTCTTAGCCTTAATCTAAGAAACAAAACAAAGAGAAAAAAAAAAAAACCACACAAAAAACACAAAAAGGTGATAGCTATTTATAGAAATAAAAGCTTTGCTATCATGCCCATATGGTGGTACAAGCCTATAATCCCAGGTACTTGGGAGGCCGAGGAGAGAGGATTGCTTGAGCCTATGAGTTCCAGACCAGCCTGGACAACATAGCAAAACTTTGCCTCGAAAACATTTTAAATCATAATTAAGAAAGTAAATATGAAAATTGCCTCTCTTAAATCATTTTTGAATGTACACTGTTTGAAAGTATTGTATATACCTTCTCTGACTCTAAATGCTGAAATATTAGTTATGAAAAAAGCAGTATCAAATTGTTAATGAACAAAAGAATAGCATTTTTAACCTATTATTTCTAGAAATAGAGATATAGATCACACTATAAGAAATGTGATACTTTTCAGATAGTCTTCACTTTATCAGAAATTTATGATTGAAAGATTTGGGGAAAATTTTTGTAGTGACTTATAAACACAAATATATTATTATGATGCCAAGAAAATTTAAACGATTCAATAGTATTTCAAAATACTTTGTCATCAGTGATGAGGGCTACTTGGGGAATGAAACTAATTGTGAAATATTAATGTGGTAACTCATGTCTGTAAGTGCAATTAAAATTGGGCTTAAACACTGGCTGATTTTATTTTCTTGCCCGTAGCAAATATCCACAGTATCTTTAAGCATAAAACTCAGTAAAATTACTGGTAATGAGTAATTTTTATTATATTTTTGACTAATCTTAATATTCTTGATATTCAGAACATTTGAAATTCCAGCATTTTTATAGAAAAACACATTAACATTGACCTGATGTTTAATAACCAGTTTGTTAGGAAATATTATTCTAAGAATTTTTAATCAGTTATATTAAAAGAAGAGTGAGATATTTTTAATTTTGAGAGATACAAGTCTTCTGAGTATCTGGCTGGGTATTAAGTTTTGGATCTTTAACTTCTCTCATATCATATATAAGAGTTATGTTTATTGGCCAAACTGCAACTTTTTAATTCATTTTATGTAGCACTCTGCTATATCATTATCTGGGCAGAAAACTCTCCTTAGTGGCCTAAAACTAAAGAGATAAGGAAGGGTGGTTGTGAAATACTAATGTAAGATAACAAAAGAAGGCATTTTATTTTCAGCTTTGATTTTGTTTCTGTTTTATAGAGATGTTTAATCATCTAGATTATATTTGCTCTACCTGTTTTACTCCCTGAACACCTTATATTTCTTTTGTGTAGTGTTCAACACAATTGAAATTAACTAATATTCGTTGGTGTCTCTTCTTCCTTTGCACACTGCAAGCTCCATGAGGGTATGCCTAATGGCAAAAAAATGTACCTCTGCTCCCTCCCCAGACATGTCATTTTCTAGTGTTCCCATCTTAAAAAATGGTACCACCAACTATCCAGGAGCAAAACCCAGAAACTGGGGGGTCATTATTTGCATCTTTCCCTCTCTCATCCTTCATATAAATATGTTGTAAAGTCTTGGTTGATTTTAATTCCTAAGTATTCTTTGAATCTAAACTTTTTCCATACTTTATCACAACATGACTTTGAACTCTCATTTGACTTCTAACTGGGTTATTTGCATCTGCATCCCCACCCTACGTCACCCAAGAAATTTGCACACCTGCAGCCAAAGTAACCTTTCAAAATGCAACTCTAATTATGTATCTGCCCTTCCTAGAGTGAAGGCTGGCTTCCAGCTTCCTCTTCAATCTGATTTCACACCCTGCTCTCCCTTGAGTTTTTACTATAGCTTCATAAATGATTTTATTCTTTTATAATTGCCATGGTTCATCAAGGCACCAGACTGGTACTGTACCTTTACCAAAAAGTGCTGTCTTTTCTTCTTTTATCTTCTTATCTGTTACTCATCCTTTAGATCTTGGTTCAGGTGGTACTGCCACAGGGAAGACTTTACTGACCCTCTATTCCAGGTCCACCCCTCATTTTAAAGATTTCTTAGCACTGTTTACCTTCTTTTACAGCATTTTTCAGAGATCAAATTTGCTATTTGTTTGTGTAATTATTTGGTTAATGTCTGTTTCTTTCAGTAGAGAAGACTACGAGATAGAAGAGACAGTTTCTGCTTTTGCAACTAGTACAGGACCAGACATATAGTGGACATACAATAAATATTTGTTGAATGAAGAAATGAATAAACTCAGGTCTACATGTTTTATAAAGAAAGGAGAGTTTAGGCCACAATACCTGCCTAGTGAAGCTAGGATATGTTAATTATCTTTGAGTCCAGAGGTGAAGTGATGGGGAAATAAGGTATTGCTCAATATAAAATTCCAAAGTTGGGGCTTGTATAGGTAAAAATAGAAAAAAAGTACAGACATAGGACAAGAATTAACAATGGTCATCTATGGCTTGAAGAAAATGATAGCCATTCAGAATGATTTATGTTACATTCTGGGGTAGAATAAAATTTTCCTTTTTAACCTGCTCATCATAAAATGTTCATCATAGTTTCCATTCATCTTTTACAAGCTGGCTGGGTTTTAACATTTTCACCAAATCCACCTCAAACAATATGGTCTTAATATTGTCAACATACTTTGAGTATAGGACTTTTCTACAAGAGTGTCTGTGTCTGTTTGTGCATTATGGTCACTTACCATGGTTAAGAAATATTCCCTAAGAATGGTCTTTTAAAGTAGTTATCAAATTCAGGTAAACAGCTGTTTTAGAGTTGAGAAGGCTGAGAAAGTAGATAACATGAAGACATGTTGCCACTGGCTACAATGGTCTCAGGAGATCTTGAATATAATATTTTCAGAAAGATAATTAAAAATACAAGGCAAATAAATCTATACTGTACATGCTAGTAATCCTATCCATTGTAGGAAGAAAAAGCAGACTCCCTCAAAAAAGAGAATAAATTCAAAATTATATTCTAATATAATAAAATTTGTTGAATATATCAAAAAAGGAAGATACAAGGAAAGTTCAATGGGTAAAGGAAAGGGAGAATGCAGGAAAAGGAGAAGCAGAGGGAAGGAAACAAAAATTAGAGGGAGATAAGAAATTAAGGGAAAGAAGAAATATTCAAGTCCTTAAGAAACTGCATATAAATTTTTTGAAATATATGATCACTTCCCATTAGTGACAGAATAAAATTATATTGTCAAGTACTATAATCATTCTTTGATTAAATCAGTCCTACCCTTGTCTCATGGCAAAATTCCAGTTGCTAAAGGATCAAATGATTACAAGATTTGTAAGAATTTTGTAAAATATGTAAATCAATATAGCATGAATATGCAACTTTTAAAAATTTATAACAGACTCAACCTTTATTATTTGAAGTTTATGATTTTAATTGAGACACATTTATGAATTGAATGCTTCATATATTATAAACTAATCCCATCTATTTCCTTTCAGCACAGTCATGAAATATTGCTAACATGTACACATACTTATACCAACTAATCTCTTACACAATGAACGTGTTTACAATTTCAAGGGTTTTTCTTCCCTTAGATATTTAATATTTAGGGATCACTTGAATCTTTATAAGAAAGTTATATATATTGTTATAGACTTAATTATGTCCTTTGCAAATTTGTATGTTGAAGCCCTAACTCCAAATGTGACTGTATTTAGAGACAGAGCTTTTATGGAGGTAATTAAGGTTAAAGGGGGTCATAAGGGTGGTGTACTAATTTGGTAGAACTGGTATTCTTACAAGAAGAGGAAAGGACACCAGAGATCTCTCTTTCTTTCACCTGTACACACACACGAGGAAGAAGGTAGCCACCTACAAGCCAGAAGGAGAGGCCTTACCAGAAATTGAATTTTTGGGTACCTTAATCTTGAACTTCTAGCCTCCAGAACTGTGAGAAAGATAGCTAGAACAAGTAGATAGACTACTAGTAAAGACATACAAGACTGAATAACACTATCAACCAACTTAACCTAAATGCCATTTAGAGAAATGTCACCAACAACAGCAGAAGACACATTCTTTTCAAATGCACACTATTAGAGCTCTGCTGATGGGAATGCAAAATGTTACAGCTACTTTGGAAAACAGTTGAGCAGTTTCTTTTAAAAAGTTAACTATACACCTGTCATTAACCATACATATATCACACGATCCAACTATTCAAAAAATCTGATATATTTGACCATTAGAAGAATTTTATATGAATATTTATTTGTAATACTATAAAACTGGAAACAACTGAAATGTTCATCAATAGGTGGAGGAATAAATTAATTGTGATATATCTATATAATGGAATGCCACTCACCATAAAAAAAAAAATAATGGGTTCTAGATGTATGATGCAACATGGCTGAATCTCAAAATAATTATGCTAAGTGAAAGAAGCCAGAGGAAAAAGAGAGTACCTTTTGCATGATTCCATTAATATGAAATTCTACCAAATGCAAACTAATCTATACCGACAGAAAGCAAATCAACGGGTATCTGGGAATGTGTGGGACCAAGAGTGAAAGTGGAAATGAGGTAAGGGGGAGTTTTTTTAAATTGGATTTCCTTCTTTATTTATAAATCATCTAGAATGGTGTCTGGTATATAAAAAACATGCCATGTACTTTTACTTTTTGAAAATTAGCTTTGTGACGTTACATAAATCTCTTCATCTGTCTCAGTGTTCCATCTCTAAAATAGGCATAAAACTTACCTGTTTCACAAATTTCCTAGAAAATCCAATGAAATGTGGATATAAAACACTTTGATATATTGTAAAACTTAAAAATATTATTCATAATTCTGTCACTGATATGCATATCATATTAGAATTTACAGAGCACTTTCTCTTCCACAACTTGCATAGCGCTTGGGTTGTGGGCCCTTGGGTATTTCCTGAAAGAGTCCATGATCTCATTTAGTTCTTTTTATCATAATTTTGAGATTGGCATGGGAGGTATCACCTTTTAAATGGCTTGCCTAATTTTATATGTCTAATAAGTAGTGGATCTCATATCATCTTTTTATTTATAGTTTCATAAGATATAATTCTTATTCTCATTAGAATGAAAAAATATTGCAAAATAGAGAACTGAAGAATTTCTAAGTGATTAATGTTGGAAGGTACCTTTTTCATTTGAATTTCTTTTGTTCATACATAATTCTGTTCTTCATGCATTCATAGAACAAATATTTGTTGAGCATCAATCAGCATATAGATGCTAGAGATATGGCAATACATAAGACACAAAAATCTCTTGCCTTAAGGAATTGAAATTGAAAGCATAGGCAACTTAATTGTACCAATCTTTAAAACATTTCTCAAAAATAAAGGGTGATAAACATGATAAGAAGAACAACTGATATTTTATCAAGTAATATTGGTGAGGGTATGAATTTAAATTTTTCATTGTAAATGAAATATGTTTCCTATTTTTTTTATGGCTCTTGAAATCAAAATACTGAATTTAGGTAGTGGCTATTCAAGTTAAGAATGTTTGCTTCTCTCTCCACCATGCAGAGGGCCATCTCCATTTCCGCTTTCTGTCTGAATACAATGATAAATATTTAAGGAAATGGTAGTGATTTGGTAACTGTAATCCACATTTATTTCTAGAATGTTGTTTCCTCCGGTTTTAAAAATTGAATGAACACTTTAATGATCATTTCATATAGACATGCTGCCCTGTTACCAGCTGTTGGGTTTGCAGATTCTGTATTCCTTGTTTATTCAGACAGTCAGTAGGAGGCTTGGATTTGATGTTCTTTAGAAACATTTGTTCACTTAACTTATTCACCTCTTCAAAGAGAGAAATCAATTTTTATAGTCATATAAAAATCCCATGAAGACATTGGTTCACCTCATTTTCAGAAATCATAAATCATAAATAGAATAAGTGGTTTTTATATTTCCTATATTGATGTTTTAAAATATTACCCCTGTGATATTTTAAATCCTGGTAAAAGGTGAAATCAGGCAGGTGAATCCCTGAAATCTCTATGTCCAGGATGCTTATTCACTCATTCAAAAATCATTGGTGTTTTTGGTACAAGTCACTAACACATAAAAGTCACTAACTTTGCTTGTGCTGTGAAAGATACAAAGACAACAGACAGAAAGATAAGTGATATTCTTATCATCAACAAACTCATAATCGACTAAGATTTTCGAGGAATCTTCATAAAAAAGCTATACTGAAAGGTGAGTAGGAAGTAATAGCAATAAAGGAGATGTAAACAAGTGATTTAATTATTTAGAAAAGCTAATGTGTACCAGTGGATTCAAAGATGAAGCTGTACTATAGGTGGCATTTGCATTGGACTATGATAAGTTAATCAAGAACAGGTAGAGATCATGAAGAAAATTAAAGCTGAGGAGACACAGTCGAATTCAGGGAAGACCATTTGTTGGGGAGTAATTAGTTCCTGAGTGGTTGGAGTATAAAATTGTTTTTAAAATATTTAAATTGATCTACAATGTATCTGCTGATGGACCCTCAGACAGAAAGGTCCAATGTTAAAAATGAAAGAAACTGGAGGCCAGATACTGAAATAGAGAAGTAGACACTTTTTCCCAAGATCTATTATTCCATGAATAAATAACTTGGGAGATTTTCACTTAAATAAGACTTCTGTCTCTAAAAATGCATCTTACAAGGAAGTATTTCTCTAATATCACATTTCCTAAAAGAAGGGACCCACATGATTTCCTAGCAAGCCTGTCACGCACGTCTACACCAATAGTAGCTCTAAATGGAGTGAAAAAAACTTAAAAGTTTAGAAATAAGAATATGTCTCCTCACAACTATTTAGTACCTTTCCTATGCCCCCTTAAATTTTATATCACTATTATGTCAGCAAATAACATTCCTCATCTTTTACTGTAAACCTAGAAATCATCAAATAGGAACTTCCTTATTTTTCCATCAGCAAATCTATAACTTTACCTGTACCTGAATCAGTCTCCTCCAAGTTTCCGTCTGACTGTCACTGCTCATAGCAAAGGCTAATAGTCCCATTTGTGCCTTGTGTCCCATGGCCTCTTCCCTTTTTAAGAACTTTATTTCACTGTTATACCCTCTTTCTCCTGAGTCTTTAATCTGTCTTTCTCTAATCAATTATACCTGTCAATATTCAACCAATCTCTAATATCTCCTGGTAAAAAGAATCTTCTCTGGACCCCACAACTTCCTCCAGTTACTGTAATATTTCTCTGCTCCCTTGAATTTCCAAGATTTTTAAGGGAAACAAGGATATTACATGCAGCAAATTTATGTCTTCATCTTTCATTTACTCTTCAATCCTCCAATCCAACCTCTGATTCACTCTCAATTTGTCAAAGGCAATGAACACTTTCATCAGCATTCATTGCAGTTTATCTTCCTTTCAAACATTTTCTTTCCCATGTATTCCCAACACATACTCTGCTTTCTCCTCTCCCATCCCAAACCAACATTCTTTTATTTATTTTTTTCTCTGTCTGGCTGCACCTTCTTAGATGCCTTTACTAGGTGCAGGGTTCAGGGTCAAGTTGACAATCCACAGTTTTGCTATCATAATTGCTCTTTGAATAACCAGGGTGCTAAAAAGCCTAAATGTTAATGAGAGTATATGATTGAGTCTACTTCCCAATCTAGGCAAGACAGTAATATATACCATTTCCTAAAAGCCAGATAAGTTATTTAATTGTAGAATATATTTTCTCAAATTCAGGTATTATCCCTTAAGTTTTTCATTCAATAAATATTATTCAGTGCCCACCATGGGTTAGGCATTGTTACAGTTAATAAGGATAAAAGAGTATACAAGATAGACAAGGCCCTGCTTTCACGAGAACGTGAGTGAGTAAAGACCAAAAGGAAGGATTGTGGATGTTAGCTAGAATTAAGAGCATTATCATAAGGGATTAAATGATGGATTATCATCAACTCATAGAGACTCTAAACTCTTCAGAATAACATACTATTTTTACCTGGGAATATATGCAAACCAAGACCTACTCAACCTTGCTATGCCTCAGTACCTCAAGAAATTCTGATACAAAAAACTGAGGGTGCCATATAATTTAAGATCTACCCTTTTAGGCAGACTTGGAAGGAACAGGGCCTGATTGTTGAAAACAAGCGCTATCAATGAGATAATGGATTGCATTAAAAATTATTCGGCATTTAAAAATTCAGTCCAACCTCCAAGGTCAATCCCCCAACCCATTTTCTGCCAAAAATGCCAGTGAGTCATTCTGGTAGTGAAGAATTTAGAAACAGCTCATATAAAAGAAATACCAGTACCCCAATTGCAGAGCATCTATAGAACCAGGTGCTGTAAGCGTGTTTTAGGAGGTGTGAGTTCACCCAGTTCCTCAGCGCTTATGGAGGGTCTCCCCGACCCGCTATCCATCACTCAAGGCGGTGGCACATATACGAATGGCATGATTTATTCCACATCAAAGGATACCACTGCTTTTAATAAACTAAAATATCCATTAGTACAAATTAAAGAAGCTTTTCTTCATGTGAACCTGGCTAGATCTCTTAATCTTTCCTTGCCTCTCTTTTCTCATTGAGAAAAAATGACTAATAATGTCCGTTCTCTCTAACTCATCAAATTGTTTTGAGGGAATTATGGGATAAGGGTGATACTTATGAATTCTTAAATTACAAAATGCATTAAAATATGATCTCTAACTATGATAATTTATATTATCACAATAATATTAACAATAATAGTATATGCCTTCCAGATTAAGGGTTTCTATTTATACAAAAATGCCTTTAATTTATGATTTCTTACTGTTTACATGCATACTTGGAAACTGCCTTAAATCCCTTCTATTATATAAGACATCTTAAGTGTCGAAAATTCAGATCTGTCTGAGCGGCTAATTTGAACATGTATACATTGTGGAAAGTGAAAGTTTATTTAATATACCTATTTTATTGAGTTTTTCCCTAGAAGCTGTCAAGATAGTTGAGTTAGATAGCCCTAGTCTCAATGATACTGTATGTCTTTAAAAGATTTTTGTGTGTGTGCGAATTTGACAAATAGCAATTACTAAATACAGTACCAACAGTGATAAATACTCCAATTTCAGCCTGTCAAAATTGAACTGAAGACTAAGAGGAAACTCATGATAGGAAACATCTGTTCCCTTGTCAGTCCTGGTGAGAGATAATGAGGATACACCTTTCAACAATAAATAAATACCAAAAAAATTAAATATAATTCTGAAAGTCAGGTTTTTTGTTTTTCACATTACTTTGTTGAACTTAAGACTGAATCTGTAATTTAAAAATGAGAGGTATGTTCCTCATTGGTTAAAACATACTAAAAAAGTTTTAAATAATTTCATCTCTATATTTTAATGAGGAAGAGATTAAGGAGCACTTAAGTTAGAACTCAAAGGCAAAAGAATTGCCAAGTTATTTCTGTGATGAGTATGATTCTCACCTACTTTCTGATTACTTTTAATTCCAATTATCTTTAACATTAGGAAACCTTTCATTTATAAAGTAAACTTACATATTAAAACACATTTTACTGGAAGTTCTGTGATTTTTATGTGTATAATATTAAAGGAGAAAATTACATGTAACTGATCTGTATTTAAATTAAGAAAGGTTAGAATAATTATGAAAGCAAGGTTATGAACTAGTTCCTTTCTGCTTCAACCAAGTAAAGGTGCTGAAGGTTTTTATTCCCACACTACTACTTCTTTCTTGTATCATCACTACCTTTCGGAGATCCAAGCTCTGCTTTCTGTTTTGTGGGAGTTTCAGGGATGGGGAGATTCAGTAGCACCCTGGGGCATTGATAGAGGAGATTGATTACACAGGTGTTTCCCACAAGGTTAGACATCACTCCTGCTTAGCTGATCAGCAAATGATACATGGCCATAATTCTTTTTTTTTTTTTTTTTTTGAGACAGAGTCTTGCTCTGTTGCCCGGGCTAGAGTGCCATGGCGTCAGCCAAGCTCACAGCAACCTCAAACACCTGGTCTCGAGTGATCCTTCTGCCTCAGCATCCTGAGTAGCTGGGACTACAGGGATGAGCCACCATGCCCGGCTAATTTTATATATATATATATATATATATATATATATATATATATATACACACATATATAT
>RJWJ010007683.1:0-36596 GCA_004363605.1 Indri indri | reverse complement strand
ATACAGGCTCAGTTTACACAGGATACAGATTGAGGGAAGTGCTAGGAGTAGGAGAGGTTCATAGGAATGCTCTGGGTCTAGGATATGCAAGGTGATAGCAGGCTGAGTCTAAAAAAGGCAAATCAGTTATCCAGAGAGAGTGATATTTCAATCTGCAATATATGGAGCCTTTAATGTGTTAGACCAGCACTCTCCCATTAAAATATAATTCATGCCAACTAAAAAAAATTAATTACAGTAGGTACATTAAAAATAGTAAAAAGAAGCAAGCAAAGTCAATTTTAATAGCATTTAACTCAATGTGTCAAAAATACTATCATCTCCACATGTAACCAATATAAAATGATCACTGAGATGTTTTGCATTCTTTTGTTTTCATACCAAATCCCTGAAATCTCGTGTTTCTTACAGCTCATCTTAATTCAGACACCAAATTTTTATCAAAAATGTGTGTTTGATATCTAGATGTCATATATTTACAGCTGCTAAAGTAGATTTATATGCCTAAGTTGTACTAGTTTCCCAATAACTGAATTGATGTTAGTTTTTAAACTTAAATTTAAATTAATTGAAATTAAAATTTCAGTTTCCAGTCACACTTGCTGCGTTCAAGTGGTGAATAGCTGCATGTGGCTTGTGGATCCCATGCTGGATAGCACAGCTGTGAACTGAGAAGCTTAAACTGGCAAGGACAGTCATGGAAAAGGAAGCATTATGAAATGCCAGGCAGACAGAGAAAAGGGCAGGGTGTATAATATTTACAAGCTAGATAATCAGATCGGAAGTAATCCAGTGGTGACTCTTAAAACCTACTTGCTCAATATTCAGCCCTTTCCAGTTATGCCGATATGCAAATCTGAAGTGGAGTATAATTTGAGCACATTTTCAAATCTTTTTCAAAAAATTCTTGTGCAAGAGTGCAGAGAAATCTTAGATAATTCTTGGATATCAACTAGTCCAATTTATTTGATATTGATGAAACACATCCACACAATACTATTCACTTATCAAAAATCTCAGCGAAGACAACTGCTGGGCTCAAATCTAGACCCAGAATATAGTGTTTTTTTTAACCAGGCCAAATAGGACTCTGATATAATATGAATATTGAATGAATAACCTACACATACAATTTTAATTCATTCACCTTAAGCATTACCCAGTTTTTTAAACTACTAAACTACTGTACTACATTAGTACTTGATGGTACTTTCATCAGGCAATATCAAATCTAATGAGCAAAAAAAGTTAAAAATAAAATTTAGAAGTATCACAAGAATGGAAAAACAAGCACCATAAATACTCACCTTCAAATTAGTATTAACTGATTTAACTGACCAACACTTAAATGCACATGTAGTAGTAACATTCATCGAGTGTTGGGCAGGTGGGAGGGGAGGAGGGGATGGGTACATTCACACCTAGTGGGTGCAGTGCACACGGTCTGGTGGATGGACACCCTTGAAGCTCTGACTTGGGTGAGGCAAAGACAATATATGTAACCTAAATATTTGTACCCCTGTAATATGCTGAAATAAAAAAAAATAAATTTAAATAAAAAAGAATATAACTCCCCTTAATAATAATGAAAATAACACAATTGCAGTTAAAACTTTAGCTTGAACTTACCAACAGAGCATCATATCAATTACATATAAGAAAATTCTTAAAAAACTTTCATGTAATAAATATGTGATTCATTGTCATTTTCTGAACCAAGCTAAGTGAGAACTATAAATCTAAGTTTGCCTGTTTGACTTTGCAGGTGAAATTTAGAGTCAGTGAGGTGAACGCATACGTGACACATTTGTACTTATTCACCAATTACTTCCACACCTTTTATGTACAAGAATAAAATATTGCAGTGATTTTTTGTCTTTAGAAAAGAATCATAGACGTGTCTTCCATCTATGCCAAACTGAACATGTTCACACACCACAATTATTGCTCATCACGGAATATATCTTATGCTAGCTAGCTACATTATCTCCCCAAGCAAATGAATAAAGGTTATATAAGTTTAGAATTTCATTGTAAATAAATTATTCAACAGTTACATATATCGAGCACTTGCAGATGGCATAGACTCGGCTATTGGAAGTACACCCATAGAAATAGCCACTAATGTTAAGGAGTTCATGCTTTATTTGGCTCTTTTATCTGCAAAGTTTCTATGAGAAAAAGCAAACCCTGTTTGTTCAGAGCTTGCTATAGCAAGGGAGTCAGCCACAATCGCTAGTGTTTTGGCAGAGATCTGAAGGCAGGCAAAAGAGCGGGAAAGCTTTATAGAGGAAAAAAAAGGAAGCATTCAGATTTGTTCTGTTGTCACGGGAAGCTGTAGGTGGGCTAACTAGAAGTAGGGCATACTTTGTGGTTGGTTAGGGGTGTATATTTGGCTTTCTCTGGTGCATTCTAAGTTGGTTGTTGGTACAAAAATTAGGGAAGCTGTCAGTTACTAATCTAGTCCTGGCCATTTGGGGGCTGATGGTTACAGGGGTTATTGTTTATTTTCCCAGATTGTTACTAGAGATTGTGACCTGACTTTCCATCATAAATCATCCCATGATTTATGGATAGCAGACGCTTTTTATGGTCTGGTTTCTATAGAGAATAGGGTGGTTTTCTGGGCTTGTCACTGCAGATTGTGGGTCAGAATTTTATTTTTATATATGGCCTGGCCATTATCCATTTGTCTGTTCAGTCTCTTAGTATCCATGAATAATAATGACTCACTGTGATATTTTTAAGAATTAATCAACTTGTAGATTATTTTTTAAAAATTGATGGTATTGTTCTCCTTCTTAAAGCAATTAGAATTGCATTTATTCTGCTTTTGTTTTGCAAACTTTACTCTGAGACTATACAAACTGTCCAATGCTTGTAAAATTTTTTTAGGAAAAAAAGAAAAGAAGTACAAAATACATGTTTAAATGTAATTTTCTAGAATCTTCACTCATAATCCAATGTCTCTTTGAGTTTTATATTGTTGAAGACCAAAAAATAAATTTGAATTTAGGATAAATCACTTAAATAGAAGCACAATCAAAATGCTTGGTTAAGAAACTCATTGAAAATGGTATTTCCAAAATTCATTTCCTTATTTTCCTGTCAGAAATTAGGAAATACTGAAAATATTGTGCTAAAGTTGGACTTGTTTTATTTTTAAAATCTCATCTTTGCATCTGCTAAAATTAGATTTCCTAGATAGAGCTTTAGCCTTTTAGCTTAAAGTTTTCAATCTGATCAACTTTCTGGCAGAGTTATAAAATTTTCAGCCTGGAAGAACCCTAAGAGAAATATGGATACTTGTATCATTCATTATTATACTTATCAAATGTCAGGCACTGCTCTAAGTAGTATATATATATATATATATATATATATATATAATTTTATTTACCTGTCACAAATACTATCTGTTTAGTGCTATTATGACCCCATCTTACAAAGGAGGTAACTAAATTAAATCAATTCGATTCTTCACAATTATTGGGCTATTTTAGGTAACTATAGTTAGAGATCATTGAGAATCAACCTTGCTACAGGTGGCGTGCATTGTAATGAACTCAAGTCTCCAAGTGAATTTTCCCTCATTAACAGCAAATGGGAACAAAAATAGTCATATAATCTGTTCTGTATGCTAGATTAAATCCCAGCTCTCTATCTTTTTAAGCACTTGGGTAGTATATGTCATGAAAGGTTCATTCCAGGCAAAAGAAACAATATTACAGCCAGAATAGCAGAAATCAGCTAACTTTCTATTTGGAGTCAAGTGAAAGAAATCCTTCAATAAGTGTCTTATCACAGGGCCATCAGAAGTCTTCTTAGCCTGGGACATCATTCTGATGAGTATAGACTATTAGACATGCTACATTGTTATATCCATTTATGCAAGGACAGGAGTGTCTATATAATATTGCTACATATACTGTATAATAATATAATATTGCCATTGAACACTATTCATGCCACCTAAGGAACTCACTTATAATGACTAATTATTCCTGTGGTGTTGACAAAGACAAAAAAAAAAAAAAAAAAACAACAGCAAGACACATACAGACATACAGACATACTTCAAGGACTTGTAAGAAACTTTCCCAATGTAAAAAAAGATTTGGTTTATGAAGAAAGGATTCTAACCATCAAGCTACAGTGCCTATTACAGTAATAAAAATATAATGATTATAGAAAAACAACTTTAAAAATAGCTTTACTTGTAATAGCCTCAAACTAGGAAAAAATGTCCATCAACAGTTGAAGAAATAAACATATGGTATATCCATACAATGGAATACTACTCAGCAAAAAAAAAAAAAAAAACACCAGACTATTGATGCATTCAAAATATGGATGTAAATCAAGATCATTACGTCAGGTGAAAATGTCAGTCCAAAAAAATACATACTCTTTTATTCCATTTATATAAAATTCTAGAAATTGCAAAGTAATCTATAGTGACAAAAAGTAGATTAATGATTTTCTATAATGACCAAAAGGAATCAGAGTGGCAGGAGGGATAGATTGCAAAAGGTCATAAGTCTACTTTAGTGGTGTTGGAGATGTTTTTTATCCTGATTGCTATGAGGGTTTTAAATGTATACACACATACATGTATCAAAGCTCAACAAATGGTACCCTTTAATATGTGCATTTTACTGTACATAAATTGAACCTCAATAAGTGGTAAAAAAAAAAAAAAAAGTATACTCGTTAAAAGTCTGGTCTCTAGACTTTTCCCAAGAAGAGAGAAACCCAAAGAGATCAGAGGATAGAGATGAATTCCTGCAACTTCATTTGAGACAGAACTCAAGATGCATTTGGAAGTGCATCATGACCCCCGGATCTTAGACATATGAACCAATAAATTTTCCCTATTTTGTCTAAGCCATTTTGGGCCAGATATTTTGTTGAGTATAACAGAGAGAACCTTAGCTAAAACAGAAAAGCTGCCTGCCAGTAGGCCCTATAAAGATAAATAAAATTGGATATACTAAACCTGGGCATAAAAATTTTATGTTTAAATTTTAACTATTTGGATGATTATTGTATCATATTTCAGTTTATCATTTACTGGTTGAAAACATTTGGCCTAAATCAATAGTTCTCTTAAGGGCCTTGATTATTCTTTGAGATGAGTTTATTCTCCAGTAAGTTCTAATCAATATTTGCTACTGGGGGGGAGTCTCATGACCTGAATCTTTTTTTCCCCAGAGCAAAAGGACTTTTTTCAAAGTAGGTTTAGAATTTAATAGACCAGGTTTCAACATATGGTGCTGCCTAAATGACAACAGTTTGCAGTTTTTTCTTGTTATGGGGAAACAGAATATCATCAAGGTCCAAATGCCACTTCTTGCATGAAGTCTTTATTATTTTCTCCTTTCCCCCAGACTTTCCTTTTTTTCTAAAGCCTTGGTTGTTTAGCAATAAAGAATTTAAATGCATACCAGGAGATTGTATTATTTTGCTAGGGATGTCATAACAAAATACCACAGACAGGGTGGTTTAAGCAACAGAAATTTATTTTCTCACAATTCTGGAGGCTAGAAGACCAAAATCAAGGTGTCAGCAGGTTTGATTTCTTTGGCGGTCTCTCTTTTGTTTTGCAGACGGCTGCCTTCTCACCACTTCTTCACGTTGTCATCCCTCTGTCTGTCTTGTCCTTGTCATAATCCCTTCTTTTTCAAAAGACACTAGTCATATTCAATTGGCCAACCCTAAGGACCCCATTTTAATTTAATTGCCTCTTTCAAGGTCCCACTTCCAAATACAGTCATATTCAGAGACATTAGGGATTAAGACTTCAATATATGAACTTTAGGGGGACAAAATTCAGTTCGAAGTAGAGAAAATAACGCATACTGTGTGTTCCTTCCTCATTCTTCTCTCACAAAGTGAAAGCTTCGAGAGAATGATCCTCAAAATGAACATCTACATCACGCAATAAATATTTTTGAGCTTCTTATAATGCCAGGCATGTTAACTTTGGAATTAGATTAGCAAGTTATCACCAATAATCCTATGTCAAGTTGAAATACCCGAATAGATATGTCCTATAAATCACACTCCATTACATGTATCGAAGTCATTTGACTGGACTAAATTATAAATGTTTCTCTCATATTTTCCCAGCATAACGAATTATCAACCTGATCAAATAAAATTTCCTTACAGGGAATTTCCTCTTCTAATATGCCTCCTCACTCAGATTTTTAAGCTAATATGTGTATATTTCCCACTGCCTTGTGTTTTTGCTTTTTTTCTACTTTATATGCAGCCAGAGTATTATTTCGTGAGACATTTCATTTAGCTTTATGATCTTCTCCTTTGCAATATGTAACATGAAACTTTTTTGAACGTCCATTTTCAAGTTCTTTGCTGACAGCCTTCCTGCTGTATTCTGATATCCACTCTGCTTTTCACAGGAGAAAATGTCCTTTCCTCCTACTTGTATAAGAGAGAAGTCAGTGGAAAATCTCTTACTAAGCCACTGCCATTTCTGCCAGGTCAAAAATTTAGTACCTACTGGGGTACAATGACACAAAAGCATGTGGATGCTCAGTCTCTCCTGGAACCTGTGCACTAAGATAAACTCTGTGATTCATTTCATGTTCAACTGATGGCAGCCTATCATTTGCCTTACTGACATATGTCAAGCTGTACCAAGGCCGGAATTCTCAGAGGCGTTCGCAGGACAATCTCAGCATGCATCCAACAACCAAGAGTCTTTTCTAAAATATCTTGATGTCTTAAAAAAAGCACATCAATAAAAGGTAAAAAAATTGGTAGAAATCAAATAATTCCCATAAATTAGTTTTCTCTGGGATCAGAATTTCAAATCTCGGCTGTTATTTATTTTTTGCTGTGCCACTCACTGCCTGAAAAGTTTTATGCCTCAGTTTCCTCAGCTGAATAATTAATAATTCTCAAAGTGTAGATCATACTTAACCAATAATAGTAATGACCTTGAACATAAAAAAGTTTAGCATAAATCCTGTATGCATTCCACACACTAATGAAAATGATAATTACATTCTCAATAAAGATTCCCATTATACAGAATCTCCAAAAGAATTGCAGTTATTGTAGCCAAAAACTACCAGAGCCAACTTCAGCCTAAGGAAAGATTAGTAATTCAGGACAGGAGATAGCAGCTGAAATGTGTTCTTTTTAATTGTCAAGTTCTTCATCTCTAAAATTTGGTTACCATATCAATCTTTTTATAGTTCCCCAAATTTTCATAAATAGTTTTGAGCATATAAGAAAATTTCTACAGTTAATATTTTATGTAACAATACATAAAGTAACTCACTGGGCAGAAATTTTTACCTATATGAAGATTAACCACATTCTCCATTTTTTTTTCTCCTTCCATTTTCTCAGGTGGTGACAGGAGCAGAACAGTAAGAACCTGAAGGAAACACCTTCTGAAAATTTAGTATATTCACTCCTAGAAGTCTAAGACACATAAATATATACTGTTCCCAGATTTTTTTCTTGTTACACTTCTTTGAGCCTTATCTTTTATGTTTGCAAAAAAAGATACTAACATCAAAATATATTCTACATAATGTTGTAGGGGAGGAGAAATATATTAATATTTTCTTCTCATCTTAGGTTCATAGCAATAGGCCCCTATAACAAAAGACAGATTAACAAAAGAAAAGCAAACAAATTTATTTAATATAAGTTTTACATGATTATGGGAGTCTTTAGAAATGAGGAAACAGGGGATTTGTGTGGGATTTTATGGACAGTCATGCAGAAGTATGAATGGAGGACAAAAGTGTATGATCTAATGGTAATAAACTAGGGGGAAATTAGCAAAGCCTGTTTGTTCAGATTCCTCTTGGCGTCTCTGTGTCTTCAAGGATAAGGACGATCCTTTCATCCGGTCATAGAGTGAGCACATTTGGAATGAAGGTTTTATGACCTAATTCGGAGGAATCAAAGAATTCTTTTATGGCCTGCTTCAGGGGAGACAGGCAAGGGGAAGGAGAGAGTGGCCTTCCTGCTTCTGCCATTTCCTCAAATGCCAAACAAAGTGCCATATTTTGGGGTAATATGTCCTGAAACGCATCTGTGTACAACATTGCAAATCAATGACAAATTGCAATACCATATTACTCAAAAGATGATGTAATTGAACTTAAGTGTGCATATCATTTCACTGATTTCTATAACCTAGGTCAGGGTAAAGTCCTGCTTCTCAAAATAGCCACTCATTCTCTAGGAACAGTAGCAGTAAATTTAACTATATATACCAACTCTGTTATATTTATAAAATGTTAAATAGGATTTATAAAGGTCATAGTGACATTGCTTCCCCACAAATATATAATCTATGGACATGGGAAGTTGGAAATATGATATGACTTTTTCCTACAAAGTAAAATTTTTGCATTGTAATCCTAGCTTCAAGTACTAAATAAAACTAGGGGACAGAGAAGATCAGAAAGTAAGTTTTAAAGAAAGACTTCGGAATTTTATTAACACTACCTGGAAATTTTAATATATTTCAGTAGTCCATTCAATCTCCCACCTTCCTAGACTATTACATACCCTTTTTCTCTTCTTTAAGATTGAAATATTTATTCTTGCCTCTTTTTCTGTGTTTATGATCCTGATTCTTTTTCCATTTAGAAAACGGAAGGAATCAGGAGAGCTTTTTAACAATGTAACATCACCATCCAGCATCCATCTGCTTCTGGAAACTCTTTATCTTTCGGTAAACAACAGAAAAAGTTGGGACCAGGGCTCTTACCTATGTCTAACCTCTCCCCTCATTCACATCTGCACTTCTCATCCAATAAAAGATGTTATTCCAGTAATTTCTCCCTCTCTTTCCTACACACTTAATTTTCCCCTCTCTACTGGATGATTCCTATCAAAACACAAACATATAAGCATGCTGTAGCACACCCAATCCTAAAAAGACAAATAATTTATTTTAATAAAAATCTAATTTGACCTATTTTTCTCTTGAGCACCTATCCCATTTCTTTTATCCCTTTTACAGAAAAACACTTCAACAATGTTTTGTTTTGTCTCTCTGCTCACTTCTTTTTGTTTTCTTTAACCTGCTGCAATCACATACTCATTCCCATCATTGTATTGAAACAGCTCTTTATACCACATGGTGCATGTATTCATTTAGCATTCATTCAAGAAGAACTTTGAGAAACTACTGTGTGGCATATCTCCACAAAGATACATTATTCTTTCCTTTTGTCCCCAGAGTAAAATTTTCAGCATTTGAAGGGAGCATAGCTGGACAAGTTTTGGCACACTTTCACCAAAATTGCACAGATGAGGAAATCTTTTACAACTCAACTTCCTGTTTCTTAGAGGAGATGGGACATTTAGCTGCTTCAAAATAGACTCAGGATATCTTGACCAGTAAGTACGCTCAACTGTGCAGTACTGCCCTTGGACTGGGAAGTCAGGTCTCCTGCCCTAAGACTCACATGTAAGAGAGTTGTACACCCATAATCCATTTAAATTTCACAGACTCCAAAAGTACAGACTCCAAAAGTACAAAGAATCTCAACACACAAATTTCTTTTACTCAACTTTATCTTCAGTACTGCCTCAGTGTCCTTACATGTTAAATGGCTTCTGTATATTTAGTGGTTTCTCTTACATAACATTTTTTTCCATATCCCCTTTCAAGTACCTTGACTATATAGATTCCAGAAGACTCCCTGATGATTTTGGCTTTCCTTCTTTTGATGATCTTCTATTACTTTTCTTGGAAATGTTTTTCTAAAGCCTTTCATTGGCTAGTCTACAGAAAGAAATTCAGTAATTGACTTTGGACACTGGGATTCTGCTTCAGAAAGATACTTATTTTCTTTGTCAAAGACCAATTTTGCTAGAGAATTTGTCAGGGGAAAGAGGGGCACTTTTTACTCTCTGCTCCTCACAGGGATATCTTTCTCCTGTAAGTGTCTTTAAAAAAAAAAAAAGGAAATCACCATCAAATCTTTGTCAAATCTTTGGTAACAGATTCGAGTTTTGAGTCTCAATATAATCTTCTCTATAATAAACTACATTGGTATCTGTATTACATTGATGTACTCTGGCTTTGATTGAAAACTGCTTTGCAGTTCTAGTGATGGAAATATGATCGGACATATTCCAGGTTCCTAAGATAGATATTCACTTCCATTGTAGTCCAGTAGTGAAGTCAACTTAGCAACAGTAACCCTTTCATCCAGACACCTCAAAGCTTTGTTGTAAGAACAACTTTAAAAGAAAAAAAAAAAAGATTCAAAATGAAAACCACTTAATTAGGTCAACTAGTCTGGTTATGTAGAAAGAAAGCAAAATGGAAGCTGCTCTGGAGAAACAATAATGAACCTAACACATAAAATACAGTAAAATTGTACATGAACCAATCAAGAACTACTTTGACTACAATTGTGAACATGAAAAATAACAAACTTAAAATACAGAGCTCCTTCTATTATGCAACTTTGGAAATCTTAATACCGATGACAACAACAAATCTTCTAGTAAGGTATTATCTCTAGGTTGGACGATTATAAATTATCAGTGTTTTTCAATCTTAGTCCTTTTTTCTTTAACTTCCTCAAATGGGAGTAAGTCAAGCATTTGATATAAAGCAAACTTTAGGAATAGAATATTTAAAACAGGTTTTCTCCTCTGCAGGGTAGTAACAGATTTCAATCTTCCTAGTTTACCTCCAACAGTTTATACTGGCAACAATGCAATTTTAAACAGCAGATGGTTACTTGCATATCATAGATAAGGGGAAAAAAAACTAGTGATATACCAACTGGGATTGCAGCCGGGAAAACTTGCAAATTTCAGCAAAGCCTGTAGAGATTGAATGCTTGTGAGCAATAAGGAAAGGAAGAGTGAACAGGAGGCAAAAACCTTAATACAAAAAGGAAAGGTTAACGTGGCAGGTGGTATGGGCCTGTTACTCTTCCCCAAGGAGAGACTAAATGCATCCGGTAATTTTGTTGCTGCATAATGTGCACAACATCAGAAGAGTGAATGCACCATGGACACAAAATCTTATAATGAAGCAAGTAGAGACTCATCACGTGTTCATCACTGAGCATATTTTAACACTGCATTCAGTAAGTGGCTGCCCTCTGCATACACAATCAAGCCTGTACTCAGCCTAGCTTTCCTTTCTTCTCTCTTAATCCCGGTGGGTTTCTTATCCTATCTCACCATGAATCTATATCAATTATACAAGCTTATTAATAAATAGACCACCTTTGTAGCATGTGGCCAATGCTTTAATTTGCTCACAGAAAACTGAGCATCCTAATGTATGAATAAGATTTGGAGCAAATGATAGAGGCTGTAGGGTCTACTATATTTTAGTGAAGTCCAGGATAACCTTCTATATTTGATTATTGTTGCCTATTTTGTTATTTAAGATCTGTTGTCTCATTTGCAAATGGGAATAATAATAGTGCTTGCCTCCCAGATGTGTTGTGAGAATTTCATGAGTAAACATAAGCATTGAAGCAACAAAGCACTCTGTTGGTTACACACTGTTGTTTTTGGTATTAATGGACTAATATGATTTACTGTGTGCAGATAGCACTGCAGAACAGTTACTGCAGACCCTCCTCTTGCTCTAAAAATTCCAATTTCCTGTTTTCTATTCTCTCAGCACAGCAGATGACTTCTTAAAATAATGAATAATAAATAGCCGACATTTAGTATTCACCATGTAGCAGGCACTTTTCTAAGTACTTTATATGTATTAACAGATATAATTTTCACAATGATCCTATGATAAAGATACTAATATTGTCCTCATTTTATATGCCAGGAAATGGAGGCGCAGAGAAGTGAAAACTATTGTCCTATGACGACATAGTTAATAACTGGTAGAACTCAGTTTCAGGCCCAGGCTGTCTGGCTCCAGGGTCCACACCCTTTACCGCTTCTCTGCGCAGCTGTGTGTGTTTGTTCTCACATTATCCTATCTCTGTGCCTCAGCTCTTTCATTCCAACCCTTAACTCCACGGAGCTTCTCACCTGTGCATTGATTTGATTACTTTCCATGACCAGTTGCCCTGTAATTCTCTCCCTCTTTTCAAGTATCTTCATTTTCCCCCATGTCAGCTGTTTTCCAAACAACCATCTTTCCTTTGGTTTTGAAATAAAGAAGTGCAACCCTTTGATTAATTTGATCGTGTCTTAGAAATATTCCATTCCCTGCCCTCCCCCCGTTTTCCATATTGAACTTCCTGAAGACAAGGTCCATGCCAGCTGTCGGTGACTTTTACCGGGTCTGTCTGCTCTTTCCCCATCTACTCCCACGACTCCATTGGAACTGCTTTCTGAAAGTTGCAGTGACCCATTCAGGCAAACTTAAAGACCTCTCTTGGTTCTCCTCTTATGAAGAAACTTTTGGAGCTAGAACCCACACAAGCAGGTATTCCAGGAAATGAGTAAATTAGGACAAACACTAAGAGAAATAGTATAAAAGGCTTCCTTGAAAAAAAAATCATTGTTCTTTGTTTTACTTCTATTTATTAGCTCTTCAGGAGCTACTCTTGATTATGTAGGACTTAAATGGTTAACTTTGCTATATAAATTTTACTAGTATCTTTGGAATAACTATTCAGTTCTCTATATTTGAGGATTTGGTTTCTTTTTTTTCTTTTGACATTTTCTTAGCATTGTTCTTTTGCTCCAAACTTTAATAATGTTACAAATAAAAATCATTGCAAATGCAGTAGATAATTAGCATAATAATGTTCATGACCCTCAATTTTTTAAAGTTATTGACATTTAAGAACTAGTTGGACAGGTTGCCATTAAATTATAATAACTACCTATGGACTTTTCAGATAATTGCTAATTTTAAAACATCCATGGTTTGAAACTGCGCATTGTTTAAAAAGAATTACCTATGTCATGCGTATATATATATATATGTATATGCACACATACATTTTTTGAAGTTTCTAATGACATAGAAGAACCTGAGCTAAATTCAGCATCCATGAAAGGAATTTCTTAATTTCTTAGTTCTTAACTGAGTTTTAGGCTCAGCTTTTGAAGGTTACCTTGTATTCCTTATAACATATAGCACAATGCATGTGATAGAACAAAGCCTGTGGAATGGGTGCTGAAATGAATTCTGAGTCCCAGTGGGCTGAAAAAGATTAGGAGAATATTTTCATAGTCTCTCTTGCTTCTCACCCACATGTTTCACTGAAGAATTCTGTGGTATTTCAGGAGGAAAATCCTGGAAATTGAACTAAAAATAGGGAGATGAGAAAGTCCATACACAGAATGATAATATCCCTTCCTTCCACTGAGTTTTATTCTGGCAGCTGAGGTTTTATCAGGGAACAATATTTGCAGAGTCATAATAATACAAATACTGAATGTTGATTTAAATAAAATTGTACTAGAACTACATTGGATTCTGTATTTGTCAGGGTCCTACAGAGAAATAGAACATATATAAATATAAATAAGTAAATAAATAAATAAATGTATATAAGAGAGGGAGAGAGTGGGGGGCGGGGGGAGAAAGAGTTTTATTATAATAAGTTGGTTTACGTGATTATGGAGATTGACAAGTCCCCAAATCTACAGGGTGAGTGGGTGAGCTAGAGACTGAGGGGAGGTGATGGTACAGTTTTAGTCAGAAGTTTGGCAGGCTCAAGACCCAGGAAGAGCCAATGTTTCAGTCCAAGCCCAAAGACAGGAAAAATCCAATATCCCAATTTGAAAGCAGTCAAGCAGGAGGTATCCTCTCCTACTCAGGGAAAGTTCAGCCCTTTTTGGATTGAAGTCCACCTACTTTAGGGAGGACACTCTAATTTACTCAGCCTGCTGACTTAAATGTTAATCTGTTCTAAAACTACTCTCACAGAAACACCCAGCATAATGTTTGACCAAGTCTCTGGGCACCCCATGGCCCAATCAAGTTGACTCTAATTTAACAATCACAAATTCTATCGAAGTGTATCCATACAATGGAGACATGCTAAGCATGGGGTGGAGACAAGATAGCAATGACTAATAAAACAACTCTTAGGGGAGATTTAAAATAAACTTTTAATATATACAGACTTAGGTTCAGAAAGATATGAAAAATTTTGACAGTTTAAAAATAATATGTAACATTTATTGAATGTCCTCAGTCCTCTGCTAGATGTTTATTGTTGTTGTTTTTAATTTTTTTTTTACATAATTATTACAAAAACCCTGAGGTAACTGTGATTGCTGTCCCCATGTTACAGATTAGTGAAGTTTATCTGTGACACAGTGGTTAAAATCAGACACTACAGCCAACCTGCTTAGGCTAAAGCTGGTTCTGCCACCTACTAGATGACTAACCTAAGGCAAGTTATTTAGCCTCCCTGTACCTCAGTGTTCTTATCTATAAAATGGGTATAATAATAGTACCTATCTGTTGTAACTGCTGTAATGACTGCGTTGAAATCGATACTGTGTATAAAGCTCTTAAAGCAGTGCCGGCACTAATGGGAGCTATTTATTCAATAATAATAATAACGATGATAATTATTATTGTGTTATTACTTGCCCCAAGAAAGAGTAATATTAGGCACAAACAAAACAAATAGTATCTACTGTATTTCCCAATGTTTGACACTGTAAAAAGTCTTTCACAAACCAGTTTTATGCAGTTTTAGGCATGGTACTAAGTTCCTCATAGCTTTCATTCTTCATAACAAGCCCAGAAGGTAGATTAGATTATTCTTATTTTTAAAGCAAGGAAATTGAGGTTTAGAGAATCAGAACAACCATTTGATAAAGTGGTTTATTTTTTCCTCTCTCAAAGTCCACTAAAACTAGAGGAATTAAAAAATAATAAATCCACAAAAGCAATGCAAAAAAATAATAGATAAACCCACAGGAGGGATGGGAGCCTTATTTTGGAAGGTAGAAAGTAGGTGGAGGTGTGAGTACTATGCAGGTTAATTTATCCGTGTGCTCAGCTCAAATCCACCCTTCTGTTTTCTGTGATGTTGAAGGTGAGGGGGGGGTCTGTAAACTACATTTCCCAGAAATCCTTGTTGGCTGGCTTCCTGATGCAGTCTGTCAATAGGAGGCACTACAAAGAGATCACGAGATACAAGTTCCTTTGTTCTGATAAAGATTCTCTCCTTGACCAGACTTTGGTCAGGCTTTTCTGGAAACTCTTTTCAACTAGGCCATGACTTTCGGACCTCTGTGTCTGTCTTGTATCACTCAGTTTTATCAAGAACCCTGCTAAGTTGGTTTAGTGAGACTCCCCATCTTTCAGTGTCAGATCAGCCTCTACATGACATCTGAACAAACTTAAAGAGGTTCTTCTTCCCCCACCATCCACCAGGTGATGTCAGATCACCTGGATTGACTTCATCAAGAACTATGTCAGATCCCTTTAGTCAGAATCTCCTCTTACCCCTGATGCTTCTTCTCAGTGATTTGCCCAGCAGTGCCCCCAGTCTGTTTCTTGTCTATAAATTCCTACTTCGGAATTGAGCCCAGTTCTACACTGAAGTCTCTTTTCCCCATTGCAAAAGTCCCAAATAAAATGTATTATTTACTTAGTTACCGGCCAGCTCTTGTTTTCTTTGACAGTTCTCCACCCTGCCACCCGCCTTGGCCTATTGGTTTGATACACCAGCTTCCTTCAGGACTCTCAGAACTTTTTTCTTTTACTGCATATATATACATGGACTACTCTGTAAAAAACAGAGGAAGTTATGCCTTCTTATAGTTGTGCTTTTTATTCATTTTAATAACTGTGATTGCTCAAGCTACTAGTAATTAAAGGCCAAACTTTTTATATCTTTTTCACAGAAGAGGTGAGAAAATAATTTTTTAAATATTTTAAAAATAATTTCAATTCAAAAAACAAAATAAAACGAAACAAAAAACTAGCTATGGTAGAATTGGTGAAGTATCTTAAAATTTCTTGAGTGCCAATCATGGCATTATATATAGTATTACATGATATCTTTAATACAATCCTATGAGGTTGTTTTAATTAGGCCTATTTTTCAAATGAAGAAACCCAAGTTTAGAGAGTTTAATGACTTGCCTATGATTACACAGTCAGTACATAGAAACTCGAATTCAAACCAAAGCCTATGTAACTCCAAAATTCATTCTTTTCACAATTCCCCACTGCTAAATAAAATTTCATATCTAGTTTCACAGGTATAGTTACTGTGCTACCACAAAAGAATATGTAAATTTAGAATAGTAGAGTAGAATTTTCATAGATAAAATTTTTTATGTTCTGTTTCAATTTAGACACTGAATTTAAGGTTCTTTGAGAGCGGGAGATATGGCTTATACTTCTTTTTACTGTTATGCCGACTACAGCGTTGAATACACTGCTCATATATAATTTACTCAATGCATTTTTTTTTTTACTGTTAGGATCACCTTGACATGATTCCTTCTATATGGATTTCAATTTACAACACTGTTAAAACCTAATTTATTCTAAAGGAATAAAAGTGTTTTCTGATTAATAAATTTCATACTTGATGTACGTAATTGAGTTTTGGTTCCAACTATATAGTTAAGTGCCAGTTCAAGAGGCCTGAGGAAGCAATATATAAGGTGATGAGCTGATATATAACCCATGTTTAACAATTGCCTGACCATTCCCTTCAAAAAATATTTAAAAGCTCTGGTTTGTAGCATTTGCCAATTAATACAATATAAATCTTTCACTATGACTGATTTTAAGCTACCACCATGAAGTCACTGAACACAGAATTGGGAATTGATACTATCAACTCTCATGAGCCCTGGGGGCATGTTGCATTTTCATAATGAACACTACCTTTATCAGTCATAGTTCCAGCAGTTTCCTATCAAAGGAAACCATAAAAAGTACCCCATAAGAAAAAAAGCCAACATCCAACATAAATATGCAACATTAAGTTACAACTGAGCCCGTTGCCTACAACCTTTTCTGCCTCCTTACGATTTTGGCATGTTACTACACCTGACACTGTACAGACCAGAACTGTGAGGTAAGAGACGTAAATGTGGAGTAAAATGTGAAGTGAGACATGAGAGAAAGTGAGGTAAGAAGTGTATCAGGAGAAAAAAAAATTGTCAACCATGACTTTCTTCCCTAGTGTAGCATGTGACGGGTGTGAGCTGAAGTAGGAGAAAAGTTTTAAGTTAGATAATGTTCGGTGTTTTTACAGAGAAAGTCCGAATTTTTGGTTATTTGAAAGTTTCCTAAAAACTATGGAATCTACCCCACTTCATTAGGAAAAGAAAAAAAAAATCTTCAGATAAAATCCAAAAGGTAGAGGTGAAAAAGAATAAAATTGCATTCTGCCTATGCCCAACCTGGTCTAACTAGTTCAATAATTTGGTTCTATAAGTAATATATGAAGTCAAATAAGAATGAATGCCTAGAAGAAATATAATTTTAATAAAGAAAAGCAATTATCGAAAAGAACCCCAGCCTTACCTGGGCTAGGCTTTGCTATTACAACCAATCACTGTGTCATAATTAATCACTACCTCTCACCCTCAATTATTTCTCCAATGAAGTTCTTAGCACACTTTTCCTTGGGTTTCCTCTTGATTGCCTAATCTCCTCAGACTGTAAACTCTTGGGGGTTGGAATCACAGAGTGTTTATTTTTTGTACTGCTTCCCAGCTTAAAACAAGGTGTACTTTTTCACCTGCGTATAGTTGTACTGCAATGTTTTGGGAAACATTTACTCCCTTTAGTGGTTTTAAAAGATTCTTTGTACTAGGTATGGAATTAATTTGCTCAACAAGTCATTTTATATTGGCAATGTAAAGGTCAGTTTAATCCCAATTTTGGTCAATAAAATCATCAATTCCACTCAATTAAAAATAAAATCAATGGCATTTCATTATGCAATGGGGAAGATTCACAGACCATACAGACCTAACAATCTAGCAGAAGTTGGAAAGAGCATAGTTAAATGTTGGATACACTGAATCCTTATCTCCAATCTTCTGAAGAACGTCTTTCTTTGGAATTTTATACCATAAAAAGAAAAACTTCTTAAGTGCATGTGTAATGTTATTAAGTGAGATACAGAGAGAAATGTTGTCAAACATCCTGTAATTTATGCAAGTTAACATAAAGTATATATTAAATTACCAATTTGTGGTAATGAAGGAGATGAATACCATTCCTTTCCAATTCCATTGGAAGAACGTCTGTTAGCTCTTACTCATACTCATTCTGTGGTCCAAAATCTATGAATCATTTCACCTGCCTAAAGGGATTATCCTTGATCATATCTATTCTGGACTTTTCTAATTCATGCTCTGGATTCACTTCTTTCCCAAACTTGCTACATGCACAGCTCTCCGCATCTCAGTTGACAGTGACACTATCATTTTACAGTTGTTCTGGCCAAAACATTTCATCATCTATGACCCCTATCTTTTTCTTGTACTTCACATCCGTTCTGTTAGGAAGTCCTGCTGACTCAACTGCCAAAAATATGTGTGGAATCTGAGCCTTTTCCTTAGTCCAAACTGTCATCTGAAATAGTTACTAAACTGGTTTCCTTGATTTTACTTTTGCCCTTTATTATTTTTTTTCCAACAGTGCATATTACCTTCTTACATAAAATATTATTTACTTTTTAAATTATATATATTATTCAATGTCCATCCGCTCTAGTACAACGTAAGCTCCACTAGGGCAGGGATCTCTCTCTCTACATATATGTGTGTGTATATATATTTATATTTATAAATATATATATTTGTTAGGCTAAAGATTCATTCAGTTATCAAGTCTTTGTTAGATGTATTCAAATATTATATATATTTTGATAATGATATGTATTTTTAAATATATATATGTACGTATATATATGTACACAAAGATTCACAAACATATATGTTTATGCCTGTTGTGCATGTTGTTTACATAGAAAGTTTTTGGAGGAATGATTATAAATATATTTATTTTAGACCTTACTAACCATAATTTTTGTTCTTTCAAAACTCCCTTCAACTAAAAAAAAAAAAATCATGGCTTAACTTGTATCTATAAATTTTGCATAGATACTTTGAATGAAGACCATAGAAAAATAGAACCTCAGACTACAGGAAAAAAAAATAAAGCATTGAGGTTTTGTCATTTATGAATATATTGACAAAGAAACAGCATGTTGCTTATGTTATTTAACAGGAAAATGGCCAAACAATTGCTTTACTCAAAAACATTTCTTTAATATGTACTCTGTGTATATAATTGCACATAGTTTTATATGCACATTTGTGTGTGTTCAAAAATGAATGAGACACAGGCTTTGCTCTTAAAGAGCTAAGAAACAGCAGAATTTTATTTCATGTAAAAATAATTATAACATTCAAGTTATAATGCAATTATTACTATACCAAGAACTTATACATGGTTTATAGGCACTCAAAGAAAGAGATAAATATGGAGTTTTGTGTTTTTACTTTTTTATTATGTCATTGAAATGGAGAGAAGGGAGGACGCTTTTCAAACTGTAAGTTTACCTTTCCTCTTTGAGATAAAATACCTATAAAAGTTTATGAAAATTTCATATAGCACTTAAAAACATTTCAAAAGCATTATTCTTTTTTAATTTCAGAACTAGTACACTTCAAAATGTGGGATGGTTAAATTTTTACAACACGAAGAATTACAAGACCTATATTTTTATTGGACATTGTAATGTGGCTATTTCAGCAAAAAACATCCAAGTTGGGCTAATTAAGTGCATATCAAAAGGGCTGGCTGGGCACAGGGTTCCACGCCTGCAATACTAACACTCTGGGAGGCCAAAGCCGGGAGGCAGGAGAATCGCTTGAGTTCAAAAGTTCGAGAATCACCCTGAGCACCCTGTCTTTACTAAAGACCCTGTCTATACTAAAGATAGAAAAATTATCTGGGTACAGTGGTGTGTGCCCCTAGTCCCAGCTACTCACGGGGCTGAGGCAGGAGGATCGCTTGAACCCAGGAGTTTGAGGTTGTGGTGAGCTGTGATGATGCCACTGTACTCTAGCCTGGGCAACAGAGTGAGACCCTGTCTCCCCCCCCCCCAAAAAAGACCACCCATATGAAAAGAATCTGAAATTAAGGTAATTTATGTTTATGATTAAAGTAGGAATAATTAGCCCATCCTTAAATTACAGAATGAAGAGTATGAATTCATATTATAGAAAGCAGTGATCTCATGTAGCATTTACATTTAACTATGAATAACACAGTGAAAATATATTTGCATTTTTGAAAGTCTGATTTCTTACGCTCAAAATTCATAGATAATCCATTTAGCAATTTCTGGATGTCAATGTAATTCATTTATTCCTTAAGATATCCACCTGTAAAAGAAAAAAACGAACAAACTTTCCTAGTGTATTATACTTTTCTCCCAACAATGGGAGGTCTCTTAAATGCCTTAATTAAAAATACTTAGAAAATTAACCTTAGTTCTATTTTTTCCTGTTCCCATACAATAGAACCCACTCCCCAATGTTTACTCTCTTATTCTTGTTATTTTACCTGCAACCTCCTTTACAAACTTTTCTGACTTTACTGCCCATATTCCTTACTTTTTCGAATTTATATACTGCTACATATGAATACATTCCTAAAGCTTTTAATTTGGGAGGATGAAATCTTTTACCATTGCACCTATCACCTATAAAATCCAGTGGTGTGCTAACAGATTGGTTCTCAAAAGAAAAAAGCTCTTATTTGACAATTTCTCTAGTGTTTTCTCTAATGTAGTGTTCAGAAATTTCTCTAGTGTAAATATTCTCACAGTTTGCTGATGTTAAGCTACCAAACCAACTGGCAAGATTTCTGTATTCATAACAATCACTTTTCATAAGACTGTCTGAACTGATTCAGGCACATGTTGCAGGTACATAGATATCTCTATCTAAAATATCTTTTGTGACTTGCAATTATTTAATATTTCATGAAGTACCCATGCATTGATGGAGAGTTCAATTTATAAAAGAGATATCTCTTATATAAACCCACCATTTTCTTCCCTGCAATTTACCCCTGAACTGGCATGAATCACAATTCAAAAGCTGCATAGTGTAAATAGAAACACTTTGCCAATATCATTGAAAGACTTTAAGGCAGCTAATATGAATGTCTTCTTTCCCAGGTTGAGCACAACAATTTCTCCAACAGTTCCTCATATCCCATGATTTCCATAGTCCTTAACAACTGATTGTATTCCTGGGGGTATATGATAATTAACAGTCATTGGGGTCCAGCAATTAACACCTAACTCCAAATGTGGTCTGGGTAGAGTGAAGTGCCAAAGAATGATTATCTGTTTCCTTGGCCACTATAATTTTGCTAATGCAGATTAAGGATTTATTAGATATTTTTGGCTGCCACATCACACAGTTGACTTGTGTGGAATTGTAAAGCTAACTTTATCCACCCAATTTTTTTTTCTTTACCTAAAATGCAGTTAAGCCACTTTTCCATCACCCTATACTTGTCTAGCTATTAATAATTTCTGAACCTAAGTGTAGGGAAATACTTTAAGACCTCATACATTTCATACTATTAATTAGGCTCTTCATTTCAAACAATACAGATGAATCCATATCTATCCACCCCTCCCATCATTGTATCTGTAATATTTCCAGATACATACAAAAGTGTGTCTTTTCTATTTTATCTAAAGAAAAAAATAATTTAAAATGATAAGGATGACAAGAATAAATGAAGAGCGTTTCTATGGGTAGAGGCATATGGAAATAGCCTGTGCTTTAGATCTTTTTATTTCTTTGTGAGGTGTTCTCTTTTCCTTCTCAGGCATTCATCATTCTGAAATGATGGGCTATAGCCCAGAAAACACAATCATTTTTTTTTTTACACCATCTGTGTGTACTCAATTCCAAATCTCCTTTTTCTCCAAAACACATTTTTCAATTAGATCAAGTGATAACAACTCCACCTGCACCATCCAATTTCCCTGCCCCAGATCCTTCAGATTTTAACCTAAGTTTTCAAAGTATCTAGAGATACAATTGAGGTTCCTTCCTGAGCTATTGCTCATTTTCTCATGAATCAGCAGAAAAGGAAACAGCTTGAGCTTTTTATAGGTTTTGGCAGATTCCTTTTCATCTCAGATAAGAATTTCTTGGAAGCTAGACCCTTCCCAGTTAGCCATAGGGGATGTTTATATAACTAACTCAATATACATCAAGAGAAAATCATCCATGCTTACTATATGTCTCTTTCTCCCGGGAACTAACACTGCTCTCTCTGTACTTATTTGTACCTTCCATATTTTGCACATGCTAATGCAAATAGATACTTGTATCAGCCCACATTTTCATATACTTTAATGTGTAATAAGCTTACTTCCTTAACGCACTTCTTAAAATCAAGATCTGTTTTAAATATTTTATGTTTCTTAACTGAATTGAACTGGTTTTTGTTAATATGTTTACATATGTATCTTGAGAATTTTTTCAACGGGCTAATAGGTACAGTAAAGTGATTATAACATTTATTAAAATTTCTCTGAATTCTTTATTGGAATAAAGCAACAATGTTTTCTCCTTCATTCCCAAATAAACTATAATAGAGCATTGAAAATAATTTCAACTTTTATTTTCATATTGTAACTCATATTTTCACAACCACACTTGCTATCTTGAGGGTAACTTGCTTCTCCTGGCTTCCTTATTTTACTGTTTCCACGGTGATGCTTCTTTCTGCCCCTATTTTATCTGCTCATGTTTCTTATATAAAACTCAGGCTCCAAACTAACCTCTTCTAGAAAGCCTTTCCTATTAACCATACCTGACTGTAATCAGTCTTTTCTATGCATTCTCTTACGCACTAAGATTTTCAGTGTGAAGCTCACTAAATCAAACTTATTAATATGTTGTTGATATATTAGTGCTCATTATTTTCTAATCTTTGTTTCTTGCCTCCCCACTTACATGATGACGTCTCATTAGGGAGAGACGTTGCCGATTTCATAATATGACTCTTCTCAGAGGCCTCCATGTTTTTTGCCATGAGCTAAAACTCCTTCGAACAGGATTTCTTTATCTTCTAAGTGTCAGGCTTGGCTCATTGATCACTTTCTTGATGAAACCCATCCTGTACCCATTACCTCTGTGTCCCTCTTTAATACTCAACTACCTTTTCTGTGTGAGTTTCTATATAAGGTAGTCCATAGAGCACAGGCTTTAGAGTCGCAGAGACCAGGGCATGAGTCCAGTTCTACCATTTTTAAGTTGTGTCGTTTCCGTCAAGTTATTTAACCATCCTAACGCCTTCCTAGGGTAGTTGTAAGGATTAAATGAGTGATGCATGCAAAGTGCTTGCTTAACAATTAGGTTGGCACAGAGTGCCCTCAATAAATGGCAGCTCTTAGTAGGCTGTAAGTTTCTTGAGACCAGGTCATCTTTCACATCAAGGGTCTACTACTTAATAAGTGCTCAGTAAATATTTACAGAATGACTGCAATAAACACCTTTACCATAGAGGGAGCAAAATGTCCCCAGAGGATGACATTAAACAGGGCATAAAAGGCAAACTATTTAAATCTCTTTTGGAATCAGTCCTTTACATGCTGTAGTCCTGACTCATAAAAGGACCTCCAGATTTTTACTAGGCTTTCAGCACACTGAGTAGAATTTATATCCAGAAGAGTAGAAAAGTTAGTATTAAAAAGAAAAATCCAAATTAAAACTATTTTAGAGTCCTACTTAGACTTTTTATTAAACGAGTTTTAAAGTACTCAATCTACTCTTCATTTTCAGATCTATGAAATGGTAGGAGTGAAGCATTATTATGCTCATATAGCAAATTTCTTAATTAAAACATATGCCAGTTGCAATTTCAAAAGACCATTATAAAAATCAGCACAGTTGTTTACAAGGAAACATGGCAAGCTCATTTTCATGTTATTAATTGAACCAGGCTCAATTTAAAAATAACGGCAAAAAAACAGCTTACTCTGGGTTAGTGTCTGTAAGCAAAAACTGACCAATTATATTTCATTTTGAAAGATAAAAATACTGGCATCTAAAAGTTCAAGAAACAAACTGACTCTATTTCCACAAAACTAATGGAGGGCAGATCTTTACCTTTTACTTACACATTGAATTGGCTCCTAATGGTTCTTTCCTTTTACAGGTCCTCTCTTTTGAGCAAGCTCTGCCAATATCCTTCCTGGTATGGCACCCAGACATTTGTAGTATTCACAGTATGTTCTATCCTAAACAGAGTAGAGGACTAAGATATCCACAATGAATACATGACACAGGGGAATAATGTGTTGCCCCATTTGGCATTGTGCTATGACTTAAATTGAACTAACTCCCAAATAAAGCCCAACATTTATCTTTTTAACACAAGATTTCTAGAGTGTCTCTGATTAGAGAGACTGTGGAATACTTTGGAAAATACAAGTTGATAATGCCTAACTTATAAATAGCTTAAGACAATAAATATCTTTCTGCCCTTTAAGACTCAGTGAAGTCATTTATTTAGCAAACAGAGGACTCACTATGTCCTATTTACAATGAGGTCACTTTTTGTTGAATATTGTATATACCAAGCATTTGACAGATATTGGAAACACAAAAATAAAGTTAGTTCTTATCCTTAAGGAGCTCACAGTGTAATGACAGAAATAGATATTTAAAGAGATAATACTAGATGGTAAGAGATACAAATAAAATTACATAAGACTCTAGAAGACCTGAAGCACCTGCCAGCTGGAATCTGAGTCTAAAGAAATAGTGTTCTTAAGTTAATACTATTTATATAGGATTTTGCCCGAAACGTTTTTCACTATAAAAAGCATTCTGTTTTGAGGCAAACATTTCTATGAAGCATTTCCTAAGACCAATCTTGGCCCACTGACATGAAACTGCCACCCACACCCATATTCATCAACTAATTCTTTTATGCATCTTTTTTTTGTGTGTACTTGGGCTCAGTACAGAACAGTTAGAACATTCCTAGGCATAACTTAGAATGCTGATTAACAATCCAGTTTGGTCTCTATTTCACATGAACCTGGGGTCTATTTCCCCACCTACATTGTTCAGCATAAAGCAAAAGCAAATAAAGTCATTGCTTTGTGGATGAGAAAGGCCTAGGCTTGTTGGCACCTATATATGGCTTCTTTCCATGGGCTTATTTTCAAAAGTCAGATCTCCATCCTTTTGTGAAGCTGAAACATCAAAAACAAATAAAAAGCTGCAGGAAATTTCCTTTGTGGAGGAAGAAGCCATGTGTGACGAGTTTTCATCCACCGTGTACTGCCACTATTGCTCAGTCTAGCTATCAGGGCATTGCCTCATGATTGAATTTGCCTACAAGTGATTAAGGCCATAAATCACACAAAGAAAATGAGCATACAGATACAATAATTGCTCTAAAACTCACTCTACCCTGTTACATCTTGCTAAGAATTTTTTGCCATCCATGCAATCCCATCATGTTTATTGCAATTTTCAAACGTAGCCATTAAGATTTTTTTTCACTGAAATCTTCTCCTTTATTAACCTTTAAAGATCATGAGGACCGGATAACGACAACTTTTAAATTAGTCCCATTTGCAATCCTGTTGCTTACAAGGTAGTAAAAAAGCTGCCCAATTTTATTAGTACATTTAAGAAGCCTTAGGAAAGAATTAAATCTATGTATTTTTTATGCTAGTGGCTTTATTTCAATATTCTTTTCACTTTCTGTGGAAAGGCCTTTCATCCACAGAATGACAAAATTAAGAGGGCCTCTGCAATGAAATAAGTTCCTTTCATGTTTTAAGTACTAGACTGATTTACAAGTCCCCACTGAGATGAAGGTGCTTAAATTATCCCCCCCACCTGTCTTTCTTTCCAAGTTTAACATGAACTAAGTGAATTTGCCTTTGGTGTTTTATAATGTCAGTAAACTTTAAAGAGCTTTTGAACAAATGGGATTGCCTAGGTAGCCACCGGCGACTAGATCATCATTTTCCTTGAGTTTCTATGCAATTGAAACTATCTCATTGATTCAGGCCCGGTTTCCCCAGGTATTACAGTACCTTGAAACTTGGGGGCATCACCAACACTGTTCCCAGGAAACTTACCCAACTGGGCTTTCCTTGCATATTATTTCTCATCCACTCCTCCCAGTGAAGGATTACTCTCAGGAGCCAGGATTACTACTACCTGGGTGATTTGGCCCCTCCTTCAAGTCAAACCTTCCACCCTCTCAAATAAATCTCTCACTAAGTTTTGCGTTAAGTAAATTAAATTTTCTTCTAAGCCTCCTTCTTTCACACTAGTACTCGTGTCCACCACCCACATCTCATTCAAATTAGAAACTGTCTCCTTCTCCCTCTTTCCCCGGGCATCAACAGTGGCTTTAAGAACAACCATTGCTGCTTCAGTTCCTCTGCAGCTGAATTGCCTTTGATGACCAAAAGTTAAGCTTGCTCATGAAGTAAGACTTCCAAAGCTTGATAGTTATTTCACCAAACAGGGATAGGGCATAACTAATATAAAAATAATAGTTCTTTTCAATTCTAGGATATTATTAGCTGTCACAAACAAAGCAGGCTTGGGCCTGTATCTCCCAGGAATGACAGACCTTGAAATAAACACATGCTGTTTCATGAATATGTTGTTAAATCTTGAAAACAAATTTTCTCAGGGGAGACATTATTTAGAAAGAACTATATGGTAGTCTCTTGAAAGGTTTAGGTATTTGTAGTCATGTTATATTAAAAGTTTCTTTTCATAATAAAGACTATAATAAGAATTTCTTAAAAGGTGCAAGCCTTTCTAAACAGTTATATTCGATGACTTTTTTAAAAAAGTAAAGTATAATTTACTTAAGGCATACTCAAATGCTACCACTCTGATTTTCCTCAACATGATTAAATGCAACTTTTTTTGCTTACCTATTTCATTTTTTCTCTTTTGTTTTCTTTTTATTTACTATACTCTTTGCAATTATTTTTTTTTTACATGTCTATTTCTCCTGTAGACCTTAATGTTTTTGAGATTAATAATCATTTAGTCAGATTTGTAGCTTGGATCTTTGAATAAACAACTGAATTATTAAAAACACTATATTTTAACAATTTGGCAAATCATTTTATATGCCTTTATGTATTTATATGACAACTAAATTATGTAAGCTTTTGAATGTTCTGATAAGTGTTTTAACAAAATATTAGTAAAGATAGAATGGTTTGGTAATGTGTTTTTAAGGCATATCTTATTGGGCATGTGATATTTTTACAAATAAAAATGTCCTTCCTTAATCTAAATATGTGTTCCACACACACACAGCTTGAAACCTAAGTTGTTATGGCTAATTTCCTAAATTACAGTTTTTAAGAACTGAGCTTTAAAAAAAATTCAATTAGAAAAAGCTCAAGACATATTCCTAAATGCATATGCTAGTATGCCTTCTAGATTTAAAAGGTGTTTCCTACTACTACTAAGGCTAACAGAAATGATGAAAATGGCCCAGAAAGGTGAAATTTTAGTTGACCCAACTGTCTCTCATTCTTATATTTACTTTTTCTTCTTATTTTCAACACACTGAATCTGCTGTTGGCATTTTAATTCAGACTGACAGTATTAATGTAGTATAAGATTATATGTGTGTTTTATGGGGATTTTTATTCCAGGGCAGCTAATTAGCAAGCTGGACCGTGTTATTACCACTAGGTTATTACCACTATGAAAACAGGGGATGTTTGCTTCCAACTTGTTTTTTCTCTGTGCTAGAGAACACATTTATGCTTGCAAAAATATCATTAATCTTTGGAAATATTTATTCAGCTAAACAATGGTTCTTCTCGTGTTACAATATGCAATTTATGTCTTACTAAACAGAGATCAGGCATATTCCCAAGTGAGAGCTAACAGTGGTAAACAAACTTTGTGGAAGAAACAAAAAGAAAATAATTCAGTTGAGTTAGGAACATATATAAGTAGAATTAAAGAGAATGTTAGACTTGTATTCACAAGTCATTTTATTCACTTTGGTCCTCTATGTATGCAGTGCAGCATTATCGATTCTGTCCGAATACACTCAGCTTTATGTAAAGTTCAGTTGAAAACACTAAATATGCATTTGTGGACTTTTCTACACAGGGTAGAGCTATAGCAATAATTAAATTAATCTTATCCATGGAAAATTCAATATGGAAAAATTCAGACCAAAGAAAAATGTAGGTTTTATTGGTTTTTAAAAATTTTCCACTTAAATTGATAAAAGTAGCATGGTTATTGTTGAGCCTTTAATTAATTGTATTTTGTATAGGGACAGAGTGTAACAAGATCAGTGAGTTCTATCTATTTTGTGCTTCGATTATTTTTTAATTATCAAATACCTTAGGCCTAGGCTTGGCTATCGACTCACTTTGTATGTGCTTATTTTATTCTAAACAATGATATCAAAGTTTTCCAATTCTCTTTTTCTACCTGATTGTGTGTGTGCATGTGTGTGTGTGTGTGTGTGTGTGTGTGTGTGTGTGTGTGTGTGTGTTAGGTCTGCATGGAAACAGATGAATGCTAATATTTTAACCTCACCACTACATTTTGGTACTCTATAATCAGAAATTCTAAATTGCCATTTTGAAAATTCAATTCAGATTCTTTATTGATCCATGAATTTATTCATACCCTCTACGAACATTTATTGACTGCATTTTCTTTTCTAGTATATGACAAATAAACTATTATTCTCATTTCAATTTTTAAATTATTATTATTTTTTTATTTTTGTAGATTTAAGGAGTACAAGTGTAGTTCCATTACATGGATATATTGTGTAGTAATGAAGTCTGGGTTTTTAGTGTACCCATCACCTGAATAGTGTACCTTATACCCAACGGGTAATTTTTTAGCCCTCACTCCCCTCCTACCTTCCCACCTTTTGGAGTCTCCAATGTCTATTATTTCACTCTGTATGGCCATGCATACCCATTGTTTAGTTATCACTTATCAGTGACAACATGTAGTATTTGATTTTCTGTTCCTGAGTTACTTCAGTTAGGATAACGGCCTCCAGTTCAGCCAAATTGCTGCAAAAGACATTATTTCATTCTTTTTTATGGCTAATACTCCATGGGGTCTGTGTGTGTGTGTGTGTGTGTGTGTGTGTGTGTGTATACACACACACCACATTTTCTTTATCTGCTCATGAATTGATGAGGACTTAGGTTGATTCCACATCTTTGCAGTTGTGAATTGTGAGCTGTGATAAACATACAAGTGCATGTGTCTTTTAATATAATGACTTCTTTTCCTTTGAGTGGATCCCTGCTAGTGAGATTGCTGGATTGAATGGTAGGTCTGCTTTTAGTTCTTTGAAGAATCGCCATACTGTTTTCCATAGAGGTTGTACTAATTTCCATTGCCACCAACAGTGTATAATCCTTCTCTTTTCCCCACATCCACACTGACATCTATTGGTTTTTGCCTTTTTAATAATAATAATTCTGATAGGGGTAAAGTGGTATCTAATTATGGTTTTTGTATGCATATTCCTGATAACTGGTGATGCTGAACATTTTTTCCTCTGTGTGTTGGCCATTCCTATGTCCTTTTTCAAGAAATGTCTGCTCATGTCATTTGCCCACTTTTTAATGGAGTTGTTTATTTTTTTCATGTAGAGTTGTTTAAGTTCCTAATAGAGTCTGTATATTAGTCCTTTGTTGGATGCATAGTTTGTGAACATTTTCTCCCATTCTGTAGGTTGCTTATTTGCTCTCTTGACTATTCCTTTTGCTGTGCAGAAGCATTTTAGTTTAATTAAGTCCCATTTGTTTATTTTCATTTTTGTTGCATTTGCTTTTGGGGTCTTAATCATAAATTCTTTACTTGGGCCAATGTCTAGAAGAGTTTTTTTTTTTAGGTTTTCTTCTAGAATTTTTAGTGTCAGGCCTTACATTTAAGTTCAAATGAGAACAAATATTTGCTGCAAATATCTCTCCCTCTTGGTAAATCAGATTATGTAATCCAGAGGTGTTTATCAGTCCAATATTTTAAAATAGTCTCTGTTCTTCAAAGTCCAATAGTCCTATGTAAGAAAACTTCCGGTTCTCCTTTAAATACTTCTTAACCTGGATAATCCCTAGTACACACCTAGAAAAAATTATCATGGGTATTTACTATAATCAATGTTTTGGTTTTGTTTAATGTGAAATTCATGGAGAAAATTTATAGTTTTATATTTATTACCATATTAATGTATGTTATTCCTTGAATTTCTAAAGATCTTTTTCAATCACCTAAGCCATCATGTAGCTATAACTTTTATAAGTCATTTTAGGGATAACATTTATATGTTTTTATATTTATTATTATTTTAATTAAGCATAATAGTGAAATAATTATAATCTCAACTGTCGGATAACTAATACCTATATTAGAGTAGGTGCTAGAATTTCCTAAATGATTTAACTATAATATTATTAATATTTCTCAAGTTTATCAAATGTGTACTACTGCATAATATCTTTTTCCATAATTTCTGCTATTGGTACACTTAAAATATGATTATTATTTTAAAATAAAAGTGGCATATATCAGTCAAATGGCTCAGAAATTATAAATGGAAAGTAAAAGTACTTCACTCCCTAATATCTCTCTGACTTCTCGTGAGGAATTACCATTATCAAATTTATGTATTCTTCTGGAATAATTTAATTTATATTTAAAAACATATACAAATATGATTATAATGGTTCATTTAAGATCATTATATGACACCTTACTATATTAGTAATATAGTTTGGTGTCATTCTTTTGTCTTCATAAAAGCTACATAATATCTCATTGTATTGATACATTATAAATCATTTAACCAGTTCCCTATTTATTGGTTGTTAAATTTATTTCTAGTTTGTTTTAATTATAATGTTGCAATTAATAACTCTGAACATATGTTTTGATATATTCCTGTTAGCCTATCCAAGATCACACTAATAAATATGAAATGCTGGAATAGAGCACATGCATTATACGTTTTGATAGGGATGGTCACTTCCCCTCGAAACAATTATATCCATTTAGATTTCCACTGATAACATAAGGTGGTGTTTATTTATCTATCATTTTATCAACACTGGATATTACCCAGCTTTTCATATCTGTCAACCTGATAGGGAAAACATAGACTCTCGTCTTTTATTTTCATGTCTTTGTGTATGAATGAAGTTAATGTAGTATTCAATATATTTATATTTTTTTTCTGAAAGCAATTCTTTTAATCTTTTCTGATTTTAATTCCTGGATTTATAATATTGTCTTATTGTGATTTACAAATTCACAGTTTGCTTTTTTAATAACTTTTTATAGTTTTCATATAGAGAACTTTTAAGTTTTTATGAAACAAAATCATAAACTTTTTTACTCTATCTGGTTTTCTTTTGCTTGAAAAAGCTCCTCACAATTCTAAAATCATGATTTTATTCTTTCGGCATTTTAATTTTTCATTATTAACATCTAAATGTTTGATAGTTTAATATTTAATAATTTGATATAAGTAATGAGGTAAAGAAACACATTAGGCATATTTTGAGTAAGTTTTTGATAGCCACACCCGGCTGCTTCTTTGTTATAGAACATTTCCTTAATTGCAAAAGTCTTATTGGACAGTGCAAGTATATAGTCTTCCATCTTAATTTTCAGATTTGTTTCCAGCTACTCCCTTAGCCTTATTTTATAGATAAATAAGCAGTTCACTGTGATAAGAGATGAACAGGTACATGCATTTGTAATCTATTCTAGAGCTGAATGAAATGTTGTAGCCTGAAAAAAGTAGAATACTCTTACCACCTGAACCACTAAGTTTACATACTGCTATAGACATACACAGAATGGTGGTGGGGTGAGTGGATAGAGTGTTAAGAAATAATTAAAGATCAGCTAGTCAGGTGTCTCATTTTCTGCAGATGTTAAAACAAAAGACTTTAGGAATTAAGTAAATTTCCAACCCATTTAATTTTTAGCGGAACAATGACAAGAATTCAAGTCTCTTGGTTCTTTATGTAATCCAGCACCCCACATTGGTTATTAACCTATATCTATGTGGAAAAATAAATATGGTCAAGGATCAATCAAGTTATAAACACAGAGACCATAAAAACTGACATTAGCTGCCTGAGAGTATATGTTTAAGCATATTTGTATCTTACATGTAAACTGCCCTGAGCTTAGTCTTGGGTATTACCCCCTGCTACATATCATGCAGAACTCAATACCTTTTACACTCCTCAGAAAATACTGGCCAGCTCCAAAAACATGAGTGAGTAATTTATATTTTTACCAACAATTCCATAGAGGAAAAGGAGGAACAGCAGGTTTATATTCCACCCTGCACAGCAAATGCCTTAAAATTCCTCATCACATGTATCTACCATCCAATCTCTTCTTCTTTCAACAGCAGTGGACAAGCAAGCTCTATGATTTCTCCTATATAGCCTTGAACACTCTTGACTCCTGTCTCCTTCTTTCTAAACATCCCCAATCTCAATTGCTCTATCTCTTTTGCATGACAATTTAGATGTTTCCAGTTTCTACATCCAAACATGCTTGTTGATACCTTTCAAGGGGATCCCCAATAAGGCTCTGTTGAAAACTGACCCAAATCTAAATGTCATTCAATAACACTTAAGTCTTTTTATTTTCAGTAGATAATAGTAAAGCTCTAAAATGTTTGTGGTAGGAAAGTTTGATCTTGTATACATTATAGAAATATTCAATAAAGCTGATTAACATATCCATCACCTCACCAACTTATCATTCTTTCGTGGTTAGAACATTAAAAATCTATTCTTTTAGCAATTTTTGAATATATGGTACATTAACTACAGTCACTAGACAGTGCAGTAGAGCATTAAAACTTACTCCCCCAGTCTGAGACTTTGTACCTCATCCCTCCCTGTCCTCCATCCAAATTCCAAGGATACACTATTCCAAAAATCGTAAGTTATGAGCAGATCGAGTGGGGAGAAATCAGGCTTGCTCTACTAATCTTGATCCCTGCTTCTCTAAGCTGCATATTTATGTGGGTGGCTGGATTTTTGTCATTTAAGTGGCGCAGCACAAACTAATAGAAGACAATTACACACAGAATCTTTGCTTTGTTCACCCAGATCCACATTGGACACAGTGATCAATTATGATCAGAGAGCAAAAAAATGATTTCCTAAAAAAATAAAAAGCTAGGATGTAGAATATATTTTCTTTGATTTATTTATAGCCACCAATTATATTTTCTTTTAGAAATTGACTTATTTTAATTAAATGTTTAGAAAGTGAAATAATTGTTAGGTCCAGAGCTGAGAGGGGGACATATGAAACCTCAATACGTATCAAAATGCTTATTTTAAACATCTGGGAGCAGATGGGTGGAAGCTGAAAAAGGCATCCACAGAGAAAAGGGGAGAGCCTTGGGTTTTTTAGAGGGTTTTTCTGGGAGGAGTAAACACATTTTTTTTCAAACAACCCAGAGGGATAAGGAAAGTAAGTTCCCCTCTTGCATTCTATTCCTTTATCTCCCTGGAAAGTAAATTTCCCTCTTGCATTCTATTCCTTTAGCTCCCTAGGGAACAACCTCACCTCTCCCCCAGGGATAAACTTAGTCCTTATCAGGAGGGATATCATGGAAAGTCATTCCCTTATCTCCCTAGGGGTTTGGCAAAGGCTACATACCTAATATGTCCCTAGGAAGGGGAGAGTGGTGGGTTTTATAGGAGGTTCTGATGAAAGTTTTCACCACGTAAATAAATAACATGAGGAGAGGCACATCCTCAGTATAACTACACTTGTACTGTGATACTAGAGCCATCAGATCCATAGAGACAGAAAGTAGAATACAGGTTTCCAGGGCTTGAGAAAGGGGGAAAAGGGGAGTTATTTAATAGGTACAGAGTTTCAGTACCACAAGATAAAAAGAGTTTTGGAGATGGATGGTGGTGATAGTTGTACTACAATGTGAATGAATGTACTTAATACCACAAAACTGCATACTTAAAAAGGGTTAAGACAGTAAATTTTATATTATGTGTATTTTGCCACAGTTAAGAATAGTAAAATAAAAAAATAAACTGTATATGGATATACATATTTGAACTTACTTTGACTAATTACTAGCAGACTTGAAATAATGCTATCATGTCTGCACATCTACGGTAGCTGAATAGCTGTTGCTCTCACCAGTACTTTCAAATAGATAAAAAATTATTTTGTTTCAAATAACTTAATCTTTTTTTAAAAAAAGCAAATAAAGTAAATACCTTAAATTGCACTCATCCTGAGACCCAGTAATTCTACTTCTAGGAGTTTATCATAAGAACATAATAAAAGGCCAGGCATGGTGGCTCAGGCCTGTAATCCTAGTAGTTTGGGAAGCTGAGGCAGGAGGATGGCTTGAGGGCAGGAGTTCAAGACCAGCCTGAGCAACAGTATCTCTGCAAAAAAAAATAGAAAAAAATTAGCCAGGCCTGGTGGTGCACACCTGTAGTTCCAACTACTCGGAAGGCTCAGGCAGGAGGATCGCTTGAGCCCAGGAGATTGAGGTCGCAGTGAGCTATGATGACACCACTGCACTCTAGCCTAAGTGACAGAGAAATACCCTGTCTTAAAAAAAAAAAAAAATACTAACAAAGAATTTGCCACAAGAGGCTCATTAAAACATTGTTTGTAATCATGGTATAACAATAGAAAGTTAATGCATCAAAATTATCTTAATGGATATATAACAAAATGTTAACAGTGCTTACCTTTATGTGCAGAAAGTAAAGGTTGATTTTAATTATATTTCCTTCTTTCTATACTTTTTTACAAAACAATTATTTACTGACTTTCCTATTGTGGACTATGTTACATACATATTGATTATATTAACACAAAGTAACTTTGTAACTGTTTTTAATAGGCAATTAGCTAATACCTTCAAAACCAATCAAAACAACAATAAGTTAGGATATAATTTAAAATAACTAGAAGAGTGGAATTGGAATGTTCCTAATACAAAGAAATGTTACATGCCTAAAGTGACTGATACCACACTTACCCTGATTTAATTAATTCACATTGTATGCCTGTATCAAAACATCACATGATCCCTAGAATGATGATGTAACTATTATGTACCTATAATGATTAAAAATAAAAAATATGTATATTAAAAAACAATCAACGCAATCAAGTTACTTATGACCAGTAAGGGGCTTTTACAAGTAACACTGCTAGAATTTCCATTAATCTTTTTTAAAAAATATAGAAAATTCCCAGTTCATGTATAGAACCGTTTCCCAAACTTCACTAATAAGCAATTTGGAATTTAGGATACACCTAATTCACCTAAAAAAGCAATGTTATAAATGATAGCTAGGTTTTCAGATAAATCATTCATTCACCAAATACGTACTCAGATCCTACTGTATGTTCAAAACTATTGCAAGCACTGGGGAATAATTCAGTACAAAACAGATAAAAACCCATCCTCTTATGTAGATTACATTCAATCTAGATACATAATACTATTACTATATAGTATATCAGTTAGTGATAAGTATTAAGGACACTAGCCAAATAATGTCTGTTGAAATAACCGAAACACTAAACATCATTAAAGTGAAAGAAAAAAAAGCAATGTTAAGGATAAATTAATAAGGAAGACAATATCACTAATAAAATCAATTAATAATTTGTTTCCAATGGTAATATGTTGTAGGTTGGATTGAGTCATGAAAAAAAGATTTTTTCAAATCCTAACCCCTGGTTCCGATGAATGGGACCATATTTGGAAATAGTGTCTTTGCAGATATAATCAAGTTAAGATGTGGTCATACTGGAGTAGGGTGGGCCCTTAATCTTATATGTCCTTATAAGAAGAAGAGAAGAGACACGGAGACAGATATACAGAGGGAGAGCACCACGTGCTTATGGAGGAAGGGATTGCAGTGTGCACAGAGCACCAAGGACTGTCGCCAACACCAGGAGCTAAGAGAAAGCTGTGGAAAAGTTCTCCCCTAGAGCCTTCCCAGAGAGAGAATAGCCCTGTGGACCATATGATTTTGGACATCTAACCACCAGAGCTGTGAGAGAATAAATTTCTGTTGATTTAAGCTATCGAATAGTTTATCATAATTTGTTACATCTACCTTAGAAACGAATACAATGGTACCAGAGAAAATATGGAAGATATCCTTTCCCCAAATTTTTCTCCTCCTTACCAGATTATGGGGGAAATTTTAACTCCTCAGGCCATACTCTTTTTTCAGATACTACTTCAAAGTATCCTGCCCAGCAATTTTAGGCTTGACATGAGGGCGGCTTTCATCTGCCTATGAGCCATGGTCCCTTTTCTCTTATTAGCTGAGTAAGGACTTAAGGGAGCAATTACTTCCCCAAGCAAGCTATCTTTCCTAAGATCACCTTTGTCCAACTTATTTCTACCTGATTAATGAACCAAAAAAGAAGCTATAATCCAGGGAGTGGCATGCATCGGGAAGCAAGGGAGGGATATTTTAACCTTTTTCTTTGAACAATCTTTCCTTCCCTGAGATAGTATAGTGGTGGGAAGAGATTAGAGTGTGTTTCTACAAGAAATC
>RJWJ010007682.1:0-56445 GCA_004363605.1 Indri indri | reverse complement strand
GCATTTGTCTCTATAATGGATTTGAGAAGTCTTTTGGGGGGTGAAATAGTCTTCAGTAAAATACATGCCATAGGCCTGACATTGGGAAGCAAGTGTATAGTGACTAGACGTGCTGTAGAGCCAGAGATACCTGGGTTTGAAGTCTGGCTCCACTCCAGTGAGATCTCAGGCAAGTTCCTGCACCTCGTTGGGCCTCAGTCGACTCATCTAGAAAGTGGTAGTCAAATACCTTACTATAGAATTAGTTTATGGTTAGGCTTTAATGAGATTCTCTGGTGAATTTTTTAGTACACTGTTGGGCATTTGGCTAAAATAAATATGATACCTCAGTTTTATTCCATCTTAACTGGTCTACCTATCCCGTGGTCACTTACAATCCAGCACAAATTGTAGTGAAGCAAAGTGTTTTAGACAGGGAATAGTTGGGACAAAGGCTTCTCATGAAGTTGTTTTTAGCTAAAGTCTAGAGAGAGCTTCTCTGCATGAGGGAAGTTCTTGTCAAAAACACTCTCTCCAGGCAACTCCACTTGATGTGATGGGACCAGGTTCATGTCCTTTCTTTCCACCCACAAGTAGCCCATGCTTGTCAATTAAGCCCTTGTCACTCCATTGAAATAGCCTGTTTGCATGTTGGTCTCCACTACTTGACTGCCTTATTAATTCAGCTGCAAGCCCGGTGCCTAGGATGAAGTTGGTACTCAATAATACCTTGTGAACAGATGGATGAATAGATGGGGTTCAAATCTTAACCAAAGCTACATCCAGACATCATTATCTGGGTTCTCTTTCAGTTCATTTAAGTGACAGTTAGGATGCAAACTAAGAATATTTATTCACCATGTTACAAATTACTATCTTAGAAGAGCTGGTAGCATTTTCTTAAGTGGGCAATCTTGTAAAACCCAGAGAATCGGAAGGTTGTGTGTTAGCTTCTTTCTTCCCAGCCTATTGCTCTGGCTCTTCGAGATTCTATGTTTGGGTGACCAAAAGAAATTATGATGTCCTCTAAGTTTGCCGAGCACGAGGCATCCTATCTGCCTCACCTCAACCGTTAGACCTGAACAGGGAGGATGTTTGGGAAAGGTTAACTCAGGTTGGGTGTTGAATCAGGGAGTAGAAGGAAGAACTTCCGGGGCCAGAGAAAGTCATTAACTGATGATTCTCCAGGGGAAGAAATGCCTTCCCGACCACGGCTTTACGTTGGCCCACATCAACGCCTCCCGCTTTCCCTACTTCAGGGTGAACTCAGCTGCTGGTCACTCACTGATTCACACTGTGTGCTAACCAGTTACCCTTATTCATTCATTTATTTGACAAATGTAGGGGGATTTCTATATGTAGTATAGAAGTACAAAAGGTACCATATTAGGGGACAAGAGGTGTGTCCTACTTTAAACCTATCCCCAAGGAACTTGTGGTCTAGTAATGCAGATTACTAGATATACACATAATAAGTATAATAAAAGGTAGAAAATGGAAAGTTAAAAAGAGTCACAAGGCCATGAAAGACCAAGAGAATGGGCTGTCATTGCAACTGGAATGCAATATACCAGTGGGGTTGAAAGGCTTTGGGAATACATAGTTTCAAAATCCCAGAATGACCGTTTACTAACTGTGCGACTCTGTTTCTTCACGTGTTGGATTTCTGTGAGGGTTAGATGAGAAAAATGGGTGTAGAACTCTTAGCACAGAGCTGGATGGATAGATGGCCAGCAATTCCCAGCTCAACTCCACAGGCCAATGCGCCTGCAGAGCTTTTAAACATCACAGGTGTCCAGGTGTGGCAGTCAGGGTTATTTGGCTGTAAACATCAAACTAGCTTTGGCTAACGCTAAGCAAGCACGAAATGTACTGGGATGACATAGAGTGTTCCCAGAGCGGAAGGAAAGCAGAAGTGCCAGGCCTTAGAGTGGATGAGTCGGGTGGCTCAGTGTAGGTATCGTAGGCAGTTACTTAGGGGGCCCTGCCAGGGGAGTCAGCTCCAACGAATGTTCGTTCTTGGGTTTCTTCATCCAGGATTCTCATTCTGGGAGAGTCTGGGTGGCTGTTATGTCTGAGGCTTTGTGTCCTTCCACATTCACATGCTGAAGTCTAATCCCCAATGAGATGGTGTTTGGAGGTAGGGCCTTTGGAAGGTGATCAGGTCACGAGGGTGGAGCTGTCCTCAATGGCTTGCTCTCTCCTGCCAAGTGAGCAGCAACAAAAAGTCAGCAGTCTGGCCCCAGTCGAGGGCCCTCACTGGAACCACGCTGGCATCCTGATCCCAGACTGAACTGTGAGAAATAAATTTCTGTTGCTTATAAGCCACCCAGTCCGTGGTACTTAGTTAGGGCAGCCTGAACTATGACAGTGGCCTCACCTGGTCTCACATCCACTCTCACTGGGGTGGGGGACATCTTCACTAACACCTCTTCCGAGAAGTGTGGGCAGTGGGGTATTGTTTCCCAGGGGAAAATGAGGTGGTTTCACCTGCACAGGTAATGAATGCTGAGCAGATTCAAAATAACAGCTGTTCAGAGCATAGTGTGCATCCCATACCTAAGCAATGGATATCTATGTATGGGGTGTGGGCAAGTATATTTTTAAAAAGCTTCACAAATAATTCAGAAATGTACCAAAAGTCAAGAATTACTGGAAAAGCACTGAAAAGGGAAGGAGTATTATTGGCCCTTAAGATGGAGAGAGGAGGTGGGTACAAAGTCGAATAACACATATCTCTTCAGAAACTTGAATTCCGTTTGGTAACTGGTACAGCAGGATTACATTAAGCATGACACAGACCTCTCTTCTAAGGAGGGAGAGAAACAATACTCGCACAGCTACAGGGAAATGTGCAAGGTTCTGAGGGAGCCTGGACCTTTCATCTGGATGACTCTTTTGGTCTCCACGACACCCGCTGCACCAAGCTCGGTTTAAGTTCCCCAGCAAGTGAGTGGTCTGAGAAGAGTCGGTGCTACCACCCACCTAGGAGAGATGGCTGCCTCTGTGTCAGGATCTTGGGTTAGCACCCTGCTGGCAGCTCCTTAGGTTGCAGAGAGAAGACCGAAGTCATTCCAGAGAATGTTCCACTCCCTAGTTTCAGGGTCAGCCTCTTCCACAGGGGGATTGGGCAGATGCCAGGTGACCCGTGGGAGTAACCTGCACTTTCTGAACTTTTCTGTGGAGTTGGGGAGGGAAGAGGGAGCAGCAGGTCTGGCAGTCTGCCGAGCGATAGGGAATCATGGGACATGCCTGACCAGCTCTGGGATGTTGCCCAGCCACTCTGGATCTGGACTCCGGGGTCTTTGAAGGACCAAACATTGCTCCAGACGTTTTTCTCCAAGTCCATTAATCCTGATGACAAGCTCCAAAATTGCAAAGGGTTGCCCTTTGCCAGATCACGAGGATCTATAGTCTGACATTAAACAAACTGAGTTTGGCTTTTCTGTGTATAATTGGCACCCAAATATAGCTAAAGAAAAAAAAAAGAGAGAGGGAGAGGGAAAGAATTATTGGCTTCCTCTTCAGTTTAAAAATTATACCATGACATCTATTACTTCCATTATCCAAGAATTCCGATTTGGAGCAGGCTTGCCTTTCTCTTTGCAGCCATCCCATCCCCTCCACAAAGTCTTCCCTACTGGTCTCTCCCTTCCCACGGAGCCCCTAGGCAGGATCAGAGCCAGGGAGAAGGGTGTCTTTGGGTACTGGCAATCTCTCTCTTTATATGGCCTCCCTGTCTCTGCCCTTCTTCAGGCGTTTACTCCAAGTCTCCTTCCAAATTTCAATCAATTAACCTATTTGATCATTTATCTCAGAGCAGCTAGCGTTTTGTCTTAAATATGACAGGTGCTTAATGTGGGATTTTAAAAATAACTCGATTACTATTTCTGGGAAGATTTACCTTTTTATCTTTAATTATTTTGGCTGGGGAGGTAGATTAGTTGGAATGCTGGTTTGGTTACTATCACAAAGGCCAAGATGGCAGTGACTTAATCAAGGTAAACATTTATTTCTTTCTCATATAAAGTTCAGACATAAGCAACTAGGGCTAATGTAGTAGTTCACAGCGTCCAAGACTCAGAACCTTGCTATCTTATTGCTCAGTCATCCTCAAAATGCGACTTCCCCTTTATGGTCCAGGAAGCCCACCTCTGGTCCAGCTGCCACAGCCGTGCTGTGGCCAGGAAGAAGTGGAGAAGGGAAGGAAAGGGCCGGCCTATGCTTTCTTGTGGCCAAAGCCGGAAGTTGCCTTTTCTCACATTCTATTTTCTGGAATCTTGTCAAAGTGCCATACCTATTTGCAAGAGAGTCTGGGAAATGAAGTCTAGTTGGGTAGCATATGTTCAGGAGCATTTCTGCAGGGCAGGGGACACAAAGGACAGATATGGGGGCGGCAGCTTGCAATCTCTGTCAGGAGACTCAAGAGTTGCCTTCCAACTCATACTTCTCAAGCAACTACTCACCCTGCCCAAGGCCAGTGTTAGATCTTTACGAAGAATTCACCCTTGACCTTCAAATATGTCTGTCTCCTCTATGTCTGTCTCCATGAGTGCTTCTACCATGCACTCAGCCACCTAACTTGGAGCCCTAGGGGACACTATTGGTGCTAGAGCTCTCCTTTCCCACACCTCGCTCTGCCACCGAGTCCTGCTGCTTTTATTTCTGAAGAAATATTCTCCACGCCCGGCCTCTTCTCTCCCTCTGCTCCACCACTGTCTTAGTTCAAGGATTCAACATTTCATCTCGGTCTCTCCTTCGCTGATTTATTCAATAAGTAAGTATCGAGTGCCCACTCTGTAGCAAGTCATAACGTAGGTGCTAAAGAGAAGAAGATGATCCTTGCCCTTCAGCTGCTTGCAGTGTAGCAGGGGAGACAAACACAGAAGATAACGAAACACTCAGCTCGCTAGGGGGCACTGCACAGACTACCGAAACCCGCTCTTCTCCAGACCACCAACCCACCTCATTCTAGTGCATTCTCTTCACTGCTCCAGAGTCACATCCCTTTTTTAAAAAGCCCGACTGTGTCACTATTCCTTGTTTAAAATCAACTCCCGCCTGCTCCCTCCACCTTTTATAGTTAATATAGAGGAGGCAGGGGTGATAGTCGAGGTTTTCGCAAATGACGTGGCATGAGCACCAGCCAACCAGCAGGTGAGGCCGGGCCAGTGTGGCTGCATCGAACCAACCCTGCGGGACGGTTCCTCCTCCCGTGGCCCCAACCGTACTTCCCCCTCTAAACACCATATGTTCTGCCTGCTCTGAGCTGTCTTATTTTATCTCCTAAAATGCCATGTTCTTCTATGACCTTGTATTTTGCCCATGCTGTTCCTTCTGATAAGAGTGTTCTCATCAGAACAGATTTTTCCTCCTCCTGCTCCTCCCCTTCCTGGTAGCTGATATTTCTTGAATAATTTCCATATTTCAGGCACTAAACACTTTACATCATGTAGCAGGTTATTTGATTCTCACAACTATGTGATGAGAGTACCGTTATCATTTTCATTTCATAGATGAGGAATTGAGGCACAGAAAGGATAAATAGGTTGTCCCAGGTCACCCAACTCAAATGTCATTTTCTCTGTGAAACATTTCCAGACATACCTAGGCAGAGTTAGTTGTGTTTTGCTCTGTTTCCATGACACTTTGCACATATTTCTATTATTTACCACATTATATGATAGATCTCTCTTTCTCGGTAGTGGATAACAAAAACATCTTTGTTGCTTTGAGGGCCTGGCACAGCACTTGGCACATGATAGGCACACAGTAAAAGTTGTTGAATGTTGAAGGAATGTGCAAACCATGCAAAAATGCCTTCTCACCTTTGCGGTTCCCCATATCACTTTTTTTATCAATAACTTCAGTGATTTTCTACAAGTGTCTTTTTCTAGCCAGGATAATGTTGCACAAAGGAAGAGGAGTCAATCACCAAGGCAGTAGGAATTCAGGAGCTCTGAAAAAACATAATTCCTTAAAAATACGTTTTTACCAACTGACAACCCAGAAGCTTACTGGCCGGAATAATAACTCCCTATTTCAGGCTTTAACTGCTATTGGAATGCAAGTCTGTCTTAAACATCCATCACCATAAGCTGTTAGTATGCATGCACCTTTCATGGGGCTGATGATTGGCGAGGAGGTTTGCCAGAGGACTGGAGGAGCCACCACATGCACACTCTGGGGACAGTTGCAGCAGTGAGAAGGGTTGGGGTGGGGAGGGGCAGGTGGAGGGTTGCGGGTAGCGCCCATCAAGCCAGAGCCAGGTGACAAGAGGAAAAGTAAGTTCATTAGATTGTCTCCCTCCTGCCTCCCATCCTTTCAGGGTCTGAGCTGATGCTGGGCACTGCCTTTATTGAGGTCTTTAGAGCAGAAAAACAGCTGGCTGCTTCAACTTTTACAGGACCTAGAATCTCAACATGGTTTTCTTCCTAACCATGACAGTTTCTCTTCCTTGATTTTATAGTATTTGAAAGTGGCAGCTGACAAGAATACTGTGTTTTCCCATAATGAGATGCACAAGGGATGATCTGGGGTCCTTAATAATGACTAGAAACTCCTCGAAAGTGATGTTCGATGCTGTGCTTGAGGTCTCTGTCCCCTCAGAGTGCCTGGCACATGGCAGGCATTGGACTTGATTCCTTCTGACAAACCGTCCCCAAGGCCAATGAGCAAGACAATGAGAAATGACATAGAATTGATTTGTGCTTGAATATGGCACACACACACACCCACTTCCCCAAGTAAAACTGAAGTCATTATTAAAACCATAATTTTGTATCCTCATATTTAACTAAGTATAAACCACAAATTTTTTTTATAATCTTCATAATGATCACTTTAAATGACTAAATATTCTCTCTAAAATATGCTCCACAACTAAATTATAATAGATATTCCTTTATGGTTGAACATCTAGGCTGTTTAAAAATTTTTACATAATTAACTATATAACGTTTGACTTTATATTATGAAAAATTTCAAGCATAGAAAAATAAAGTATAATAAGGAACCCTCAAAAGTCATTACCTAGATTTAACAATAATTAACATTTATAATTTTTACACTTGTTTTTTGCTAAGATGTTTAAAAATACATAATAGATATTATAACATTTCACCACTAAAACTTCAGTTTACATGTCTAAATGATAAAAACATTTCTTAATGTTAGTATCAGTATCAGTCCTAATAAAATTAACATTTATTCCTTAATATCATCTAATACCTGGTCAATATTCCAAGTTCTCAATAGTTTCTCCAATTGTCTTTTACCACTTGTTTGCTCCAACCAAAATTCAAACAAGGCCCATGCACTGCATTTTGTTTTCATGGCTGTTGAGTCTTTTTTAACCTAGACTCCTTTCTCTGTCCCCAATCTTTCTCTATTCCATTGACTTGAAAAAAACTGGATTAGTTTTCAATTAGAATTTTGCATCTTCTGGATAGCTTCCTGGAGATGTCATTAAATATATTCTCCTAATCCTTGCATTTAAGTTGACATTTCAATCTTAATCACATTTTTGGTAAAAATGCTTTATAGGGGACTATAAAGGATTTCATATTGCCTCAGGATGTATCTAATATAAATATAAATTTGTTCCACCAAAAGCGATAAGATCAGTGAGTTTAAGCAGTGACAGCCTGATCTGTCCATTTTAAACTTGTATTGTTTTCCCCGTAGGCCGGCAAGTAATCAGTGAGCTGATGTTTTACCCTACTGCAAATATCCAGTTACCCTTCCTTCTTTCCCTTAATGATCCTAGCATCCATTGTCGAACATCACCTAAACCATATATCTCTTTAGGGGTTGCAAAATGTCAATTTCTATTTCTATCACTTCTTCTATATTTATTACCTGAAATTTATTAAGATTCTCTTTTTTTTTTCGATATTATTTATTTATTTATTTTATTTTTAGTTCAAAGAGGCAGAGAGAGATACAAATACCCAGGAGAAGAAACACAAATGCACAGAGCGTTTATGAGTGACAATGGGCTTTGCACACTGGAGGCCCAGCAAGGACAGGAGCTGGGTAGGGCAGGGTGGGGAAGGCAGAGAGGGGTTGCAGATGGGGTCAGAGAGGAAACCAGGGGGGAATGCTTTGGGCCTTGTAGGTAAGCACTGTGGATTTTGTCGCAAGTGTGATGAGAAGTTTCTGGAGTGTTTTGGGCAGCAGGGTGAATCACCTTGATTGACTTTGAAATAAGATTATTGCAGTTGCTGTGTAGCGACCAGTCTGAAGAAGGGCAGAGGGAGAATCAGGGAGGCTAGTTAAGAGATCGCTACAGTGGCCTGTGGTAGATTTTCCTAGTACAATTCAAATTTGAAATATCCTGTCCCACTTTCCTCTTAACACGTTTAAGAGATTATTTATTTATTCAACTAATACTTATTTTACACCTGCTATGTGCCATGTACTATTCTTGGAGCTGGAAATACATTAATAAACAACAGAAATAAAAATATCGATTTGTGCTTTTTGGAGTTTTGGGTTTTAGAGGAAAGGGAAGACAAACAAAATAATTAAATAAATTGTGTTATATAGGGCTAAGTTCCAAGGAGGAAAATTAAACAAAGAAGAGGTTGGTTAGGGAGTGTGAAAATGGCAGGGGGGGTGGTGTTTAGTATTGGAGAGGACACAAATTTTAGATAATGTGAGTAGGGAAGGCCTTACTACAGATATGCTTTGAGTAAAGACCTGGAGATGAGGGTCTTGTCATACTACACAACTTGACTTCTTATTTAGAAAATATGGCCATTCATGTAGTCATTCAACAAATATGCATTGAGGTCCTACTGTGTTGGGTGCTGGACATATAAATGTGGGTGAAATTATATGTTCTCAGCTTTCATGAAGCTTACTGTTCTAAATGGGGAGAAAAAATTATCAAATAATCACAAAAATAAAAGTAAAATTTTATCTGTAATATGTGTTTAAGTTGAAGCCCATGGTTTTATGACAGCATATAATAGAGAGATTTGGACCCAATCAAGGTCAGAGAAGAAGACCTTTAGCTAAGAGCTAAAGAAGGACTAGGTGTAATTAAACCAAAAAGAGATGGAAGACCACTCTTTCTAGATCCAATAGACTCTCAAGAGGCTATCTGGTGGGAGGGAGCATGACACACAAGGACTGAAAGGCTCAGGTGGTTAGGGGCTGGGGAATGGTGTCATGGTAAATTTCTTCCTTTAAGATACGGAATGAGGAAGTTGTTGATGGGCAAGCCTTGTTTTTTTGTTTTTGTCTTTAAAGGTGGGATTTGTAAATTCATTTATTTTCTACCCAGGAGCAAGAGGACTTCTCTACTGTGGAGTCAGACCTGGGAGATCATGAGAAGAGGAAATAAGATTTCATTATCTCTGAAATTAAAACTTAATCTGGCAAAACTTTAGAGATTAAGGCAACATAAGACATCAGGACTTAATTTTCCAGCTGCGGTATGGTGAGGTTGAACAAGGGTCAATGGAAAAGGTTTTTGTAAATATTGTAAAGGATTGTAAATTTGTAAGATAGGGAGAGGCTGGTTATTGACTTTGGTTGTTAGCCTTGTTAAAAACTGCTTTTTGTTTGTTTCTAAGAATGTGAGCTTAATGAAGAGTTAGAGCAACTTTGCTGTGTGGATGGCAAGGTCCTAGCTCCGAGCTTAGCATCCTTTTAGTAGCCTAGGAGACAGGGATGATTCTGCAACCAGTTCCTACTTGTTACACATTATTTAATGTATAGCGTACAATCTCATGAAATAAAAACAAAATTTGTGTTTTAAAGACTATCAACCATTTGTCCAATCCTTTTGCTATTTTCACATATATTTCACTGTTTTGTAACTTATTTTTTAATCATTTATTCAAATGCAGTCCTCAAGGATACAAAATAGGTAGAAAGTGGGGCTGCTCTACTGGAAGGGATTGGGGGAGGGGGTCTTAGTCTCCATTTCCCTGGTCACTTCCTTGCCCCAGTCATGACCTCTGAGGCCCCAACATGGAGAACTAAGGCTCTGCCAAACAGGATTTGGAAGTCCCTGAGCTAATTGATCCTTTGTACCACCCTACAAAGGCACTGGGTGATTCAGAGTACAAAATTCATTTTCCTTACCTACAGCCACTGAAACTTAATTCCTTTTCTAAATGGGCTTCTGTGGAGTTCTCTCAGCATTTCCCAGGACACCTCTTTATTCATTAAATCTGGGAAGCACTAGGAATCCTTTCCAGCTCCCACTCAGCCAGACTTGCATGACGTCTCTTCTTCCCCAGAGTTGGCTCTACTCTCCTGATCATGGTTTCCTTGCCTTCTGTCTGCTGAAGGCTCCCAAGCAATTGGGCATGGCAATAAGAATTATGAAAGATTGAAATTTAAATTGAAATTGAAATATGTGAAAATGATGGCTGCTTGTCCTGTCTAGGGCACTCTTCCAAGTTATTCCCTGTGATGGTAAATTTTGTCAACTAGACTGGATTAAGGGATGCCCAGAGAGCAGGTAAAACATTATTTTGGGATGTATCTGAGAGGGAATTTCTGGAAGAAATTAGCATTTGAATCAGTAGACTGAGTAAAGAAGATCATTCTGCCCAGTGTGGATGGGCATCTTCCAATGCATTGAGGGCCTGAGTAGAACAAAAAAAGCAGAGGAAGGGTAAACTCTCTCTCGTTGAGCTGGGACATTCATCTTCCCCTGTCCTTGGACATCAGAGCTCCTGGTTCTTGGGCCTTCGTGTTTGGACTGGGACCAACACCATTGCCTCTCCTGGTTCTCAGGACTTTGGTCTCTGATTGGAACAATGTCACTGTCTTTCCTAGACTCCAGTTTACAGATGGCAGCTTGTGGGATTTCTCAGCATCCATAATTGTGTGAGCCAATCCCTCATAATAAATCTCTTTCTATGTATCTCTCTCTATATGTCCTATTTGTTCCATTTCTCTGGAGAACACTAACTAATACATTACTACCTTTCACTGTCTTTGAGCTTCTTGTGAAACTCTGTAAATTGTAGAATACTGATAGTAATAAAAATGATTCTTGTCCATAGAAATGAGATTTATGTCACCTTGAGATACAGCTGATTATTGCCCTGTGGATATGGACCAATTTTAAATTTAGTTGTAGATTCATTTCAATATTTCTCGTGCTCTATGTGTGCACTTTTTGAATTCTCCTTTAATTAGATTGTTACATCTTATTGGTTTCCTCTTTAATGAGTTAAAATTTTTTGACATGTGTTCATTTTATAGTTACATGAGAATTTTGGCTTTTTGCTTAAAAAATATGTCCTTTAATGAGCAGGAACTGATTGCCTGCCAAGTCCGCTATTAAAAGAGCAGAAGGGCTGCAGAATCCTCCTCTGATGTTGTCAGAAATGGTGAGAGAGGACAGAAGTGACCTGTTTTTCACTGGAATGAATCATTTGGGTTTTTCCTCCTTACTCTCAACCTTCTCTTCTCTTAATAGAAAGTTACTTCCCGTCCCCGTTGGGTTCTCTAGGGAGCCTCTCTATCTCACAGTCTTCCAGACCTTCTATGCAACATCCCTGTATCGCAACCTTATTATAATTAATTCATGTGCAATACATGTGAGGTCAGACAAGTCTGAGCATGTTCAGTGATCAAGAAGTGACCATCAGAAGTCCATTTGCAGAGGCCCTAGAAGTCCCTTGAGATAATCCAAATCAAGGGCAGAAAGAAAGAGGTATAATGAGCCTTACCCAGCAAAAAAATATTAATCTTGGCACTGAGGGGCATTTAAGAGCTTAGTTCAATGCCTGTCACCTAGGTTTATCTCCCAGTCCAGCCTCCATTAGATTAACATGTGAGTTCTAGGAAGAGCAGGGGAGCTGAAAGTGAAACCCAAACAAGCAGTTGCCCCCATGCTCTGTCAGATTTGGAGACAGGGCAGCATAGCAGACAGGGTGCCACTCCAAAGGGGAAGACATTTGTCCTCTCCTCACCTCTGACCACTGCCTGGCATTGGGCCTGAGGGCTCCAATTCTTTAGACAGAAGTGCCTAGTGTAGTAACAGCCAGGCCCAGAAGGGCACTGTTTGCTGCCAGGAGACACTTGGAAATAATTTAGGGGTACTCGAAGATCTGAGCTATGCATGCGGGTGCAACAGGCCAGTGAAATTTGAGTTACTACTATGACTGTGATATTAGTCATACCTGCTACTCACAGGCTGGCCACACCCAGAAATATTTGGGTTCAGTTTTTCATTCAGCAGAAGTTTGTGTGTGTGTGTTTTTAAAAAAATTTGTATACATTAATTGTACAAGTTCAATTTTGTTACCTGGATATATCACATAATGGTAAAGTCTGGGTTTTTAGTGTATCCATCACCTGAACAGTATACATTGTACTCGTTAAGTAATTCCTCCTCACCCACCCCCCTCCCACTCTTCTACTCTCCTAGTCTCCAGTGTCCATCATCCCCCACTCTAGGTCCACGTGTACACATTATGTAGCTCCCACTTGTGAGTGAGAACACGTGGTATTAATTTTCTGTTTCTGAGTTGTTTCACTTAAAATAATTGCCTGTAGTTCCATCCATGTTACTGCAAAAGACATGATTTCATTCTTTTTATGGCTGAATAATATTCCATTGTATGCATGTGTGTGTGTGTGTGTGTGTGTATACATATACACATACACCACATTTTCTTTATCCAATCATCTACTGATGGACACTTAAGTTGATTCCATATCTTTGATAGTGTGAATAGTGCTGTGATAAACATAAGAGTGCAAGTATCTTTTTGATGTAATGATTTTTTTTTTCCTTTGGGTAGATACCCACTAATGGGGTTGCTGGATCAAATGGGAATTCTATTTTTAGTTCTTTGAGAAATCTCCATACTGTTTTCCATAGAGGTTGTACTAACTTACATTCCCACCAACAGTGTTTAAGTGTTCCCTTTTCTCCACATCCTCACCAAAATCTGTTATTTTTTGACTTTTTTAGTAATAACCATCCTGACGGATATAAGAGAATATCTCATTGTGGTTTTAATTTGTATTTCTCTGATGATTAGTGATGCTGAACATTTTTTCATGTGCTTTTGGCCATTTGTATCTTTTTTTTTTTAAAGTGTATTCATGTCTTTTGCCAACTTTTTAATGGGTTGGGTTTTTTTTTAGTTATTTGAGTTCCTTGTAAATTCTGAATATTAGTTTGTTTTTAAACAAGTAAAACATGTCGGTCACTGAAATATAGACTTACGTTGGACCAAATCTGCTTCCATGCTAGCTCTGCCCTGTCATCCATCACTCCCTTAAAAGTTTTTCGTAAACATACCTGTATTAGTCAAGTTCCTTTATTGCAAATGACAGAGACACGGTTCAAACCTGATTAAGCAAAAGTGGGTATGCACTGTCTTGTGTAATCGGAAGGTCGGGTAGCAGAGGTGGAGGGGGTTCAGGTTCTGCAGGATCAAGTAATGTTATTAGGTTTATCCCTCCCCATCCATGTCTCAGTCTAGTTTTTCTCTGTACTGACTTTATTCTCAGGAAAGGTCTCCCCTCGAGATGATAAAAACGGCTCTCGGCAGCTTAAGGAAAGAGACCTCTCTTCCCAGAATCTATGCATCTTTCTGACCTCTAATTGGTCCAGCTTTGGATCACATGTCCACTCCCTACTAGTCAGTGTATCCGGCAATAAGGTACTCTGATTGGCCCTCCCGGGTCACATGCCCACCTCCTAATGGAGTGCCGTGTGATTGACAGCCCCCTTAGAACTGTGCAAACACTGTCTTCTGTCCATGTGCTAAATGTACCGGTTCTCCAGGACCCTCTCCTTGGTGAGCATGGATTCTGCAGCCAAACTGCCTTGCCTTAAATTTCAGCTCCACTACTTCCTAGCTGGGTGACCCTGGGCAAGTCACTCTGGGCTTCGACTTTCTTCTCTGCAGAGCTAGGATGATAATAGTACCTACCTCATAGTGTTATTGTGAAAATTAACTGAGGTAACATATAAAATATACTCGGTGTGTCACATACAGTAAGTGCTATATAAGTGTTAGCCATTATTATTATTACTATTACCACCATACCCCCAGGGCCAGCAAAACTTGACCAAAAACTCAAACTCCATGTATTTGAAAGAAAACTCAAAAGAAAAAAAGCAGCATAGTTCATACTAGTACATAAGTCCCTGAAGGTGTCTTTCTCAGCGAGAACATACTGGAGCCGCTTTTACCAGTGGATCCACAGAAATTTGCCACTGCTGCACAGTTTAGGATTGTGAAATAGACTATGTCCTAGTTAGAAGGTCGGGGTTTTAGACTTCAAAAAGGATCCTTTTTTATTAAGCAAAGATGAATGACATTTTCTGCATTCACGAAAGCATAGATCAGCATTTTAAAGACCTTGCACGCCTCTAGCCCTCATCCTGATTAGTCATGGCAGTTAAAAATCTGAGGGAGACAAGCATCCTTTGTGGACTTTTATATTATGGATCTTTTTCTTGGAGTTTAGTACAACTGTATCAGCTTTGAAATATATAAATCCAATTAAAGTGTGTCTGGCTTTTTAGAAAGCAAGGGGGAGATTAGTCCTCTGAGAGCAGCTTTGTCATTTTATGTTCTTTACCAAACCACTTGACTTCTTGCTACCTCATTTCTAGAGGTTAAGTTGTGGGTCATGGCGGTGGCTGACCTACAATGCAGTTAAAAATCCCAACTTGAGTTGGAAAGCAAGCTAACTGGAAACAAAACCCACACAGACGTAGGCACGCGCACCTACTCAGGGCCGATTTCTCCAAAGACGCGTTTCAGGAATTAGAAGTTCTTGATAGGATAGTAAAGGTAATCAGCTCAGTGCTCTTGTTTATTTATGTTTTCTGCAATAAAAGCATAAGAGGTGCCCATATTCAAATCAGAAAATAAATGAGTTACTTTGATAATATTTCCTGCAACCAAACATCATCCAGACTTTCACACACCTGACAATATCACACATTTGCTTCTTGAATTTCCACCAAGGTGCATCAGTAACAATAACCTTATGAAGTTTTTCTAGGGAGGTGCGTTTAAAAACAAGTATTTGTCATTTCCTGAGAATCTATTGTGTGAAATCTTAGCTACTCTGCATCTTTTACTGAAATCAGTAACTGGTAACTGACCATAGAGAGAGAGAGATAGAGGAGCCTCGACTGTCCGAGCCCCCAGCTGTTTGAGTCTTCCTGGCCTGGGCTCCAGATGTTTGCGTGCCTGAGCAAGTCTCCAGGTGATTCTGGGCCCTGATCTTTGAGCCTCAACAGTCCACACTGAATGGAGCAGAGATGAACTGCCTTTTATGAGGTCAGATGGCAGATTCATGAACAAAATGAACTTTGTCGTTATTTTGACATACTTGGTTTGGGGTGGTTTGTTACGTAGTGAGAGACAGTAAGAACAATGAGGATAAAAATGTCTGCTCTGAAACAGTGTATATAAAAATGCTTTGTAAATGTTAAAGTATTATATAAATGCAAATAGTTATTACAGGAAGACTTGAGTAAGACCCAAACATACCTATGTGTATATGACAATTTCCAGCTATCCCACAAAGGAGCTTGATTCCTGGAGCTGCTGACCTTGGCTGGGGCTTCTGAGAGGCTCCTGATACAGCAATAAATAAAGACAGGGCAGAACAGATCCGTAAAAATTATGGTACCTTTTAAACATTTTATACTGAACAAATTAATATTTTATTTAAAGGTATAATTGGGTAATTTGCAATATAACCCAAGGATCTATAAAAAATTAATTCTTAGTGATGCCACAGCCTAATAATCAGACACATACATTTAAGGTGATGTGCGTAATACCTCGTTCCATCAGCTTCTCTGTGACTATATAAACCCATGTGGAAATAACCTCAAAATTGTACGTTTGAGGCTGTTGTGAGTGTGAGTCCTGGCCAGTTGGGCCAGGCCTGTGACAGTGCTGAGCTGAACATCCTGGTCTGGTGCGCCCAGTTCCAACGGCCGGGTCCTCTGATGCTGGGTGGCTGCGTGGTCCCAGGGGGTCAGCTTCTCGGGAGCAGCACCTGCTGCCTTTGGGTTCTGGGCTTCCTCCCCCATGACCCCACGGCCAAGAGACCTGTCCTGTGCTACCCAGTGTTTAAGGAGCTAAAAAGCCTTTTATTCCTTTGTCTTTCTCCTTTCCCAGGCTTCTTCCTACCAGATCTAAAGGGTTGCTCTAGGAGCTGTTGTTTTTTTCTGTTCAGCGCCACTTAAGTCTCTCCTAGTGTAAACAGCAACAGCAATCAGAACAATTAACATTTGTACAGTGAACTGCAGTTTGCAGAGCATTTTCACAGACATTCTCTTAACTGAGTCTCATGTCAAATAAATCATTATTATTCTAAAGTAGGTATTATTATAATTTCAAATTTACATGAGAGGAACACAGGCTCTTCGAGGTGAAATGACTTGCCTGAGATCGAATACCCTGTAAGCGGAGGGGCCTGGACACAAACGCAGGTATTCTGAGGCTGACCCCACACTCCTTCCGATCTGCCAGGCCTCGCTCCTGTGGGTAGACAGAGCGGCACCTCTTCTTCATACACAAGCAATTATCGCGACGATTGTTGTCATTGTTCACCAGCTTGGGTTCACTCAACGTGCCTTCATTTTCTTTTCCATGAAAATAATTTTGTATTTACAAATGGGATGATGTAATGGAAACCTACTGGGAATTACATATTTTAAACCTCGGTTTATCTATTAGTTACTATTTTTCTATTTTTGAAGTACCATAATAATATAATAATTACTGTAATTCTAATAATACCAAACTCTTTAAACATACATTAATTCATTCGATTTTTACAACTGCCCAGTAAAGTTCAGTAATATAGATAGTATGCCTGTTTTTGTAGACTAAGTAACTGAGAGGTTTTACCATAGAGGAATAAGAGGGTAAAGCCCTCTTATTAGGTAAGAGGGTTAAATGCCTAGTTCACATTCTTGTAACAAATAAAAGTTGCCCTATGATTTGTACTCGAGGTTTGTACTTTGTTCCGTACCTTTTTCGGTGCCTCCAGCGTGGTGTAACTTGGGATGGCAGAGGGAGAGCTGAATTTGAATGCAGCCCCCGTCACTTATTCCGTGTCCTAGGACAGTGCTTCTGAAACTTGAGCTTGTACGAGACCCACCTGGAGAGCTGGTTCCCAGGCCCAATCACCCAGATTCAGTCGGTCTGGGGTGGGCCCAAGAATGCGCATTTCTATCAAGCTTCTAGTTTATGTTACTGTTTCCGGTCTATGGACACTTCGAGTAGCCCCAACAGAGACAGGGTGATGCATCCCTCCAAGCCTTAGTTTCATCATCCCTAAAAGGGGCTAATAGTGTGACGTACCTCACAGGGTAATAATGAAATAATGTGTGTACAAAGCCTCTCTAAACTATCACAGACTACTAATATTATTATCTGTCGCTTATAATGTATAATGCAGAATACACCGGAAAGTTGAAAGATTATTCAAAAACTTTCACACCCAGCTCTCAGCTCTCAGCTAGTCACACGATATTCTGTGCACCTGGTGCCCGGAGTTGCGCAGCCTGAAGGTATTGGCTAAATGAGCCTCGCTCCACTCAACATATTGTTAGGAATTTCTAGTATGGGATCCCGCTCTCAATTCAGTCCACACTAAGGATGCCTACCTCCCCTCTGACAGGGGGTGTATCGGCATAGCTGTTTCCCCTATATGGCAGCTCCACCTCCCTCCATGGGTGACACTGTCAAAGCTGGGCAGAAAGAGGGGGAAGAAAGGCACCCTGAGTCCCCATCCTGACCTGCAGTCATCATGGGCTTCTCTTTCCACACAAGCCTTGGCTGAGCGGCCAGACTCAGTGCGGATTATTTTTCTCTTGCTGCCTATAGTACAGGGCTGGCTGGGAGGCTTGAGAGTGCCAACAACTGGTCAGTGAGAGGGACAAGGAGCCAGAGCAAAGGGCCCTTCAGGCCACATGTTGATTAATCAGCCTCTGAGTGAGAGAAAATCAGCCCCACAGGGATTCACTTACTCCTGAGCTTTGGGCCGGCGGTGCTGGACTTCAGTCCAGGCTCTGTCACTCGTTAGCAGTAGGGACTTATGTGAGCAGCTTAGACTCCAGGAACTGAAGTCTCTTTGCTGTGAAAGAAGATTAACAATATCCCAATACTCAGCACACTCATTAAATGGCAGCTCTTCTTATTATTGTTAATATTCATTCTACAAAGAGTTATTGTACATATTCTATGTGCCAAACAATATATGAGGCACTGGCCATACATACAGAGATAAAGACAACGTCGTGCCCATCCTGGAGAAGTCTACAGTCCAGTGCAGGAGACAGCAATTAAGCATGGCACAGGTTGCAGGTGCTATTGTTAATGCATGCACAACGTACAGGACAAAGAAAGAAAAATGGCAGAGAGGAAGAGAATTGTGCTCCCTTGGAACTAGCAGCCTTCTGATTCCGCATCCCTGTTCATCCAAGCACCCTCCAAGTCTTCGGGAGGCAAATCCAGAAATCCTAGGTTTAAAGGATAGTCCAGAGTAACTGTCCTAGGTCAATATTCCCCAGACATCGCAGATCTGATGCCTTGCTCTCTGAAAGCAACAGTCCTTGGTGGCACATTTACACTGTCCTCTCAGCATCCTCTGTCCACACAGGCATCTCATTCAGGTTTGGAAAGTTACAGGCTGACGCAGCTCTGGAGGTTTGTTTGACTTTTTTTTTCAACTGTTTCATTTCTTTCCTTTTAGGATCTGTGCCCTAGTTGTTCTGGGAAACTTGTGACCTCTCTGTGTTTTTAATTAGAAGATGTCATTTTTCCATGGCAACCTATCTTGATGTCCTAAATAGAGAAACTGTAAAATCAGTTTCCCTATGAAGGGCCACGCAGTTGGAATAGGAGGTTGCCCAGTGAATGCTGGTGCCCAAACCTGGTGGCTCCACCCTGGAGAAGGTCCCCCAAGCAGAGGAACCCCGCCAAGTTCTCCTGCTAAAACAGATCTGTACTATAGAGCTTCTAGCTGGAACCCTCTTGGCTTGAGTTCATAAAACCCAGTTCTTTATGGTTGTGTGGGAGAATTTGCACTTTCTGACTGGCATGGGAACAAACCATCTCAGCCATGAACTATGGTGTCTCCAGGGCCAATGGCCCATAGGTAATAACTTATGGCAGCCAGAAAAACATTGATGGGAAACAGCTGAAACCAGTCCAAACTCCATGGTGGCTGAATTTGAACTGACCCTTTCTCCCCAGCACCTCACCTCTTAAAGGAGATGAGCATCTTCGGGAAATGATGAAGGAAATAAAGAAATTATGTACTACCCTTTGCAAGTCATCACTGAAGAAACAGTCAAATCATTTGGAAAAAAGTGGTTGCTTTCAAAAAGAATGCCCTAAATTTTGTAATTTTGGTTTTTCTTTCTTTTATTTTTTTAAAAGCATCATTCCTATTCACTAAGGCAGACGCATTAATTAAAAAAAAGTCATCCTGACCACAGAGTTTATGTTGATGCATTTAGAAATTAGATGGTCAAATAATATGCTGAGCCCTTCCTCTACATTTGATCAAAATAGAAGGGCACCATGGAAAACTCCAAAGCGCCCCACTCATTCAGTGTGCACCTTGTTGAAGACCCATAAGGTACTAGGCTCTAATTACAATAGATACCACTTGTTGACTGCCTATTATTTCTAAGAACTGCTCAAGTGCTTTAAATATATTCATTACGCACTCATAACAACAGTAATAGCGGTCTTTTTTCCTGCTTATTATATGCCAAGAACTGTTCTATCTACTTTCATGTCTACCTAATTTCCTATGCGCTATTGTCATTTCCAACTGCAGATCAGGAAACAGGCACAGAGAGTTCGGATAACTTTCCCGAGGTCACAGTCTGGAGATGAAACCAGGCAGTATTGGCTCCAGAGCCTGTCGTAGGCTCTGTAAGTACTACTTCTTCCTACTCCATGTAAGAAGTTTCTGGAATAAGAAAGCACACTGAGCATGCTGAGAACATTCCCATCTCAGGAGCTTTTGCTGGCCACGCACTGTGCTGGGGTGCCCTTCCCTCGGTCTCAGTTTGCCCGGCTGCTTCTCACCACTCAGGGTCAGCTTAAATGTGCTGCTGGGAAATGCTTTCCCTGTCCCCAAACCCAACAGCCCTCTCTACCTCAAGGCCCCATCACTTTGTCCTATTTTCTTGTTTTAGTTCCTTTGGAGTGTTTTTCACTGTCAGAAATTGCCCTATTTCTTTATGTGTCTATTCTCCCCCTTGAATGAAATATAAGCTCCATGATGGGTGTATGTCTTCTCCGTAGAATAGTGCCTGACACAGAGTTAGGCACTCAGTAAGGATTTGTTGAATAAATGAATGGAGCCTACTGTTATTGAATTTTGTCTTGAGCACCAATTATAATGATGACAACACAACAGTAGCAGCAACATAGTACTAATAGGTAATAACTACTAAGTGATTATTACAAACCATATATTGTGCTAAATGTCTTTCATAGGATTCCTATGAGATAGAGACTATTAGTGCCCCCATTTTACAGAATAGGAAACTGAGACTTAGAGAAAGTATGTGATGCTGGCACATACTCGATATGGCATCGAGAGGCCAAGAAACCCTCAAGAACACACTTACACACTGAAAGTGTATGAATGGCCAGGGAAGTATGAATGTACTGTGATTGCAGCGAAGGATGCAGGCAGGCAGTGCTCACCAAGGAGTGTCTCTCAGCCTCCTGGGGCCTCTGTTTCCCTCTCAGACATAAGTATGTGAAAGTAGCTAGCACCTGTGACCAGCATGCCGTCGGCTCTCAGTACATGCCTTTCCCTCCTCCATTCCTTTGTTGCAACTCATCCAGCATTTATCCCCTCAAAAAGTCCTGTGATTTTTGAATGTTTGAATTCCATGCCTTTAAATTGTGGCCAGATGGCTCGGTCTTTGGTCTCATTACAGAAAGAATGGCTAGAAAGTAAAAGGAAAAAACAAAACAGAGCAGGAAAAAGATTTCAAGGAAGAAAATAGACATAAAGTGTGTGGGAGGAGAGAATTTTGCAGGAACCCCATAGCAGGAAGAGCCTCAGCTGAGGGAAAAAATGGTGCCAGTCAACAATAAGTCATTGAGGACACGATGTTTCCTTTGCGCCATTTGGACAAGGGAGCGCCTGGGAGGGGAGTCACATTAGCTAGCTAACAACATGAACCTGCAGGGCTATTGTCCTTGGGTGGATACTTTGGAGCGGATGCGAGGCTGCGGTGTTAGTCTAGCAGTGGAGCAATGGCCCAGCCTTACATGGCAGGAGAGCCCTGTCGGGGGACACCAAGTGGCTCAGGGGCAAGGATGCCATGGAGCACCTTGGCTGGAGCAGGGGTGCCCAACATCAGTGCCCAGTGTTGGTACCCAGAGCCACCTCCATGGCCCTGACATCGTGCTCAGCTGCGTTTCAGCTCCTGGAACACCTCTCAGCCCTCTCTAGTTCAGGAGACTTTCTTGAGTCATGCACGTGTGAAGTGAAAAGATAACATTAGAGGTTGATGAGCTAACCAATTTTGAGGGTTTACTAATTTCCCAGAATACCTATGGTAAATGGGTAGATGGACATTTAACTTATTTTTAAATAGATTTTTGGTTCTACAGGGATAGGGATTTGGAGAAAACTTGGGAAGCCCTGTTTTCTTCTCCCATCGCGTGTAGGATATTGGAAACTGCTCAGGATCCACTGAAGCTCAACAAGGGTGGGCCAGTGGGGCTGATCAACAGCGCAAAGATTTGAGGATCTTTGCAAAAGTGACAAACAGACCAGCAGTGATGGCACCTTCCTATGGCCTCTGCTGCATGGTTTCAGTCTGCACGTTAACGAGATCCCCACCTCAGGTAATCCCAGTGCACATTCAAGTTTGGGAATCGCTGAGCTAAATAAAACATGCCATTTCTCTGAAGCATTCCCTGAAATCCCAGGCAGAGAAATCCTCAGACGGGAGCAGCTGCTTCCCAGAGCGACTCTCCACATGTTTCATGCCCACCACTCAAGCACTCAGGCTTCTCACTGTGGAGAAGAAATCCAATTCTGCCCAGGCTAAACTTCAGTGCTTCCAAAACATCTCAATCTCAACCTCTCTCTTTACTTCTACCTCTCTCTTTTCACATGTTGGAGACCCCCAATCCTGAGTAAGTTAAAGAGAGGTTAACAGATGAAAGGTGCAGGCTTCAGAATCTGAAAAACTGGGTTTCAGTCTTGGTTCTATTCCTTCATGGCTATATGAACGTAAGAAACTCATACATACTCTCTGGCCTCGGTTTGCTCATCTGTGGAATGAGGCTAGTAGGAGCACCTACTTCGTGAGGTCATAGTGAGGATTAAATAAAAAAGACACACACATAGTGCTGTCACAATGAAAGTGCCTGACCGCTGGCTGCTGTTGCCGTCATTAAGATCGAGCAGCTCTTCCATCCACCCTGCTCATTCGTCCCAGAAACACATTTTTACTTTAATACTCCGTTGGTGACTCACCAAGTGTATCTGGAAAATATTTAACAATGAATTAATCTTCTTACAATACACACTGTGATGAGAGACATTTATTGGCTAATCTGGATGAAACACACTAATGAATTCGTAAGGCAGCCTAAGTGTAAAAGCGTTTTAAAAGACTCATTTCAAATCGCTTGCATTGAGCTGGTTTAGGATTTTATTCCATTTTTACTTAGGAGAATATTTATTTTTCACCAGTCACTGGGTGAGACACTGGGCTTGCAAAGGCGAGTAAGGTATGGTCCTTGCCCTGCGGCTGGACACAGTGTAGTGGGGGAGACAGACACACAGACAAGGAACCGGAATAGCTGAGAACAGGTGCTAGTGGGGGCATGGCAAGTTTGCAGTGCACAGACACAGCAGCAAGGAGAGGGCCTAAGTCAGAACTGGGGAATAAGCAGGGAAAGTGGTTTTTGAAGACCGAATGAAGTTTTAAGGTTGGACAGGAGAAAAGGAAGGGAAAGTGTGTCAGGGCAGGGGAATAGAGGCATAAGGGTGTGTGTGTGTGTCTGCAAGTTACAGTAAAGCGTTTTTGCTGATCAATGGATGAAAGGTGGGAGTCACACCACGACTCCTTTAGATTTTATACACAGGAGTTTATTCTGTAGCCAGTGGGTGGCTACTGAAAAATTTAAGCAGTGACGTGTGGGGGTCTGCAGGATCCTTTCAGTGACTGTGAGACTGGAGGTAGCCATAGCAGAGAAGAGAGAATGAGAATGAGAACAAGGAAAAAGGGCAGAATTGAGGGATATTTAGAAGATAAAAAATCAACACGTCTTGATGATTGTTGGATATGAAATCGAGAGAAAGAAAAGTGTTAGGGATGATTTGCAGTGTGCCAAAGAGGATCGGCAAGCAGTTGGGTACGTGAGTGTGGCCCACTCTGACCTTTGCCTACATAACAACTGCTATGGTCTGAATGTTTTTGTACTCCAAAAATTTATATACTGAAACACTAACCCCCCAAGGTGATGGTATTAGGAGGTGGGGCCTTTGGGGCGTGGTCAGATCATGAGGACAGAGCCTTCACTAATGGGATAAGTGTCCTTGTAAAAGAGATCCCAGAGAGCCCCTTCCGCCCTGTAAAGTTACAGTGAGCAGATATGTCCATCCATGAAGGAAGTGGTATCTGTTATAGAAGCCCAGTGGACCAAGACAACAATCGTCATCCCCATATGCCACTTTCCTCCTGCTAGAACTCCAATTTATTCAGTTATAAGCAGAGATGCTTTGATATTCAAAGGGATAGACCGAACCCCAATGTATGAATTATGATTGGTCTAAATAAGTTATGCTCATCTCATTCCTCTTGGCCACCTACTCAAATTGTGGGCAAGTGAATCATTGGTTCTGGCTGATGAAACTAAAAGGGGCTTCCCTTCAATAAAAAGACAAGCTACCTTGGGAAATGGACTTTTGCCCATTTCTCCTTCCTCTTGCCTGGAAGGTGGACATAACTTCCATATCCAACATTTCTCCTCACAGCAGCCTGCTTGTGACCATAAGTCAAGAGCTAAGAACAAAGCCAGTACGCTAAGGATGGTGGAACAGAATGGGACAGCCTGCTCCCTGATGGCATCTTTCAGCATCTGAATAAATGCTAGCATCTACTACTGCTGAACTTCCTGTTAAGTAAGACAAAAATGTTCCGTGAGTTTAAGGCATTTGTTTTATTTAGGATAGGATACATTAGGGTAATGAGTATCCTCCAAAAGTAATGGCTCAGACACAATACACTTATTTCTTGTTCTTGAGTAGTTGAGGCTGGATGTCCCAGTCCCTGGTGGTGGAAGGCTCAGAGACACAAGCCAATGGAGGCTCTGCTCTTCTCAACACATGGCTTCCAAGGGCCTGAGATCACAATTTGTCAGAAGGGGGAAGAGGATTGAGATGCTCTTTTGGGAGGTTTAATGTGCTAAACATACCACTTCCACTCTCATTCCCTTGGAGAGCACTGGCCACATCTCACTGCGAGGCAACCTAGGAGATACAGGGTAACCATGCAATATTCCAACCTCTATGGAAGGATGGATTTTGCTAAACAGCTAGCAGTCTCTGCCATACAATTGTAAATTAAATTTTATTGTTCTTGTTTCTTGCAACTAAAAGAATTCCTCACTGATCCAATGGATTTGGGGAGATCAGGAGAGATATTTTGGTGGGTTATACAGAGGGTTTTTTTTTTTTGACTATGCTATGTACGTTTTTCAAAACATACCACGTGTGATAGGCAAAGCCAAGGGAGTAAATGACAGCACCTAGGAAGAATGCAGAGAGTGAGAAGAGACACAGAGACGGAGCCCTTTGAGTTGTTCACTGAACCAACTAAGCTGGAATAATTCCTCCTCACTGTTTGTGAAAAGAACAATTCAGACATCTCAATGGCCTACAGGTAATTCCCTTAGGTCGAGTAGACTCATGACTCAGATGTAAGAAAAAGTCTATAGACCACGATTGTCCAAATATTTTTGTTTTGGGAGACTTCTGTATATAAAATACAAACAGGCCTGTCTTCGTCTTTGTTTTCTTTCCAGAAGGCACTACCTTTGACAAACAGATGACAAAAGTCTCAAGCAAACTGTGTTCAACTTCCATCTTTTCCTGGTGAAGGTACTTTATGTGGACACCTAGCAACCTGGATCTTGAAATAATGTGGGAAATGGTCCAGGTGCTGTTCTGTTCTTTCCCCTCTTCCTTATCCTCTCACTCCTTGACTTCAGATTGGGAGACTCTGATTTTTCTGGATTTAACTGTATAAACCACAATAAAAACAACAAAAAAGGCATTCACTGGAACTCTGTGAGATTTGAATTTTCTTGAAAGGGTATCGCCATTAGGCTGTGGTCTTTCCTGATAACTTTAGCCATTCTGTGGGGTACACACTGATGACTTCTGGGATCTGAGTTGACATAGCTTGTAGGTCTCATGAGTATGTAGCATATACAGTCATGGGCAGACTGTCCTCTAGCTCATTGGCTAGCGGGGTCCCCAAGCCCCCTTCCTTCAAAGCTCCCAGTCACGATGGCTGAGCCAAAAGAGACCACTCAGTTGTGGCTTGGTCTGGAAACTTGGAGATGTAGGCACTAGTTAGCTAGAACCCTGACTACTCATAATTCAAATACATTCCACAAGGGCAGAGACCATATTATATTAATTTCATTGCACTCCCTCCCTCCTGCTTTCTTTACTGTGTAGTATGAAGATAATAACTAGCATAGATGAAGTTTTTACTTTAAGGCAGGTATCATGCTATCATATTTTACCAGAGGCATTTCATTTAATTCTCATAAAAACTTTATCAGGTAGGTAGTATTATTTTCATCATTTTATAGATGATAAAACTGAGGCTAACAAGGTTAAGTAGCCACCTAAGGAACAGTTCAAAAATGACCAAGTCAAGATCTACGCCCAGCAGTCTGACCCCTGAGCTGGTGTCAGTAACCCCTACCCTAGACCACCTCCTGTTAATCTTTGTTGTAAAGATTAAAGATCTATATAGAGCAACTGAGGCCAAGCACAGTAAATGGCTGTCATTATTATGTTATTGTTCCTTCTTAACGAGCAGACATCATGTAATTTTCTTACAAGATTGCAAAGCAGACCTTATACTAAGTGACCTGTCTTGACTCTTGAGTGATGATGAGAAAGCTAGATGATTCCTATGTGAGGAAATGTAGAGATTTTGTGGCATGGTGACAACGAAGGTCTTGGTGAACAGGCAACATCTGGGGGCACTGGCCCAGAGAAATAGAAGGTCCCCACGGTCAACCTCCTGGCCTGCTAAGTCATAAAGCTTTACTAATAATATTTATGGGAGTCCCTTGGATAGCAACATTAAATTGAATCAATTAGTTGTTATTTTGATCATTTTTCCTTAATAAAAGCTTATTTTTCCAATATAAAAGTAATATAAAACTTGGAAAATACAGCAAAGTAAAAAGAGGAAAAACCAACATAATTTTACTGCCTCAAAACATCCCATTGACATTTTTGTATTCTAATTGAGATTTTATTCATTTTTTTGTTTGTTTGCTTTGTTGATAGCATGAGAGACCTTCAAATTCCCATGTACCTGAGTCATCCAAATTTCTAAATCTGGTCGTCTCTTAGCCCTAGGGTCCCAAGAGTGCCATAAGATAGATCCTGGCAGGGCAGCAGCCAGAGGGGCCACTCTGGACAGGGTGACAGAGTCCCTGATAGCTCAGGGAAAAGCACTCAGCGTGAGCCAGTATTCTGCACAAGGGTCGATCCAGTCCAGAAGGAAGTTTTCCTGGACTCAGTTCCCACCCTCATGGTCACATCACGGTGACACGGCAGGAAGCGGGGCCTCCCCAGAGCCCAGGTCTCTCACAGGAAAGTGTTGCCAGAGGTTTCCGCATGGGCCAGCAGTCCATGCACATTGGGTTAGCAGCAGCATTCCAGCGGTGGTATTTGTTCACAGGCTGGAATGCCTGCCTTGGGGCTGGGCTGCTGCGCTTCCTCCCCTTGGTCCTGATGCTTGTGGTGAGGCCTGTGGTGGAGCCATAAATCAGCTCAGCTCTGTGATTTCCCAGTGGGTTGCCCTCCAGCAGGCAGCGTGAGATACCTCCTTTCAGATGTCAAATACTAAAAAATGATCAGCCAGAGGAAATTTATTTCCCAGTTGAAAAAAGCAACACTCTAAAGCCTTAGGCATCTTCTTCCTTTGGCTTGATGTTTTCCAGTGGCCACTGAGAGGAAGGGAGGGTTTCCAGAGTCCGTCTTCTCTCAGGATGGAGTTGTGCTCCTAGTACAGGAGATGAATGGCAGCGCCAGGATCTGGCGCTGGAGCCTATGCACTTTCCCTCTCTTGCAAGGCAAGATCCTAAGACGCCATGTGAACCCCTGTATTCTCAGGGCTGCATGCATTTTGCTCATTCATACTCTGAGAACTGGCGATCCGTGTGCATCACTCTTGGAGACTCTGATAACCAGAACCGTGGACTGCCACGATCAGATGTGGAGTGTTAGCCAAATTCCTTGTCCTTTATTTTGAGGATGATGCCATGAAATGTGTTAGAAGAAGTGACACACAGGAACATGAGCCTGTCACGGGCACCCCAGGAGACTTGCTATAGCTTGGGACAACGGCTTTAGGCTGGACAGCCCATTACCCTAAGAGGCTCCATTTTTCTGCCCTACAGACATACACAACTTCTGCTGCTCAGAAAGGCTCCAGCCAAGTCATCTCTGCTGCGACCCCTTTCCAGCTGTCCTTTGCATGCTGTGCTGTTTAATGTCCCACGTCCTCTATCTAGTCACATTTAGCCCTTGCTAAATGTGATACTCCACGTGGCACACGCATTCGTGTTATAACGAGGCCATGTCTTAGCGTCTCGGTGGGCCATGGGTCAGCTTAAAACTCAAACTATACATGAAGATCAATGTGATTTTGGGGGTAGGCCCAGGTCTCAAATTCACTACTCCATAGATCTTGGGCGTGATCTGGAGTGTGATGTTTCATTCTTACTCTGACAGAATATTAAATGGAATTTTACCTGTTTTTTCAGAGTTATACCTGAGCACCCCAAGGTGACAAATAACTCTACTTTCCTAAGAAGCTGCTGGACCATCCATGTAGGATTTACTAAGAGGTGGCTCAACCCCAGTTCTATGGCTCTTGTCCCCGCATTCACCTTTAACCCGTGTATAAAAGAAGGCTGGAACCTGATCAAGGATGCTGAGGAGTGACTTGTCAGTGTCCTGTGTTTCCCCTCACCTCCTCAGAAGGGTTGGGGAAAAGTGCTTTCTTGCCCCTTCTTCAAGCCAAGAAGGAGGCCCTGCTGCCCCAGTTCTGCTGGGAGACCACAGCAGAGCAGGTTAGAGGAGTTCTTGGGAGAGCCTGACTGTGTCCTCTGAAATTTGGAGAGCAAAGACTTCAGTGTCTAAATATCCTCTAGAAAATTCTAAAAGAGAAGGCAACAGGTACTATTATGAGAGTTGAAAGTGGTCAAGGTGTTGATGCTGGGCAAGCAGCCCTTTCTGCAGTGACTGAGCAAGGGTGCTTCCTTCTGGGGCTAGCACAGACACCATGGAAGACGGTTGCTCTTGAGCTATCTTGAAAGAGCCCCACCCAGATGTCTGCTCAGCTGGGGCAAATTAACCCCAGCACAAACCACTCAGTGGCTTGCCAAGAGATAGAGTCTGTCAGCCACAGACTGCATGACCTATGTCAGAAAATGTTCACAGTGTCTGTGGTCCCTAACAAAGCAGAACCCACAATAGAGAAAGTGCCAGCACTGGACACCTGCCAGGCATATCAATCATTCGCATATGATTCCAGCAGCTCCAGCCCGTAACATAACACTTTGCCCTTTTCCTTTAATTTCCCCCTCTCCTGAGCCCAACTATGGGGGGAGAAGAAGCAACAGACAGAGAGCTAGAGCAGAGACCGAGCAAAGCAGAGGGGAAGGCCAAGTCATGCTCTATGCAGGTTGCCAAGCTGGGGTCAGGCCTGATGGGGTAGAAAGAAAAAGAATCCTTTGAAGTGGATAAGAAGTTGAAATTGCAGTTTAGTTTGGATTTAATCCCCGAAAATGAGGAATGTTCACACATAAAACTGATCTGAAAAGCACAAGGATCTGCTTATGACATCACCCAGTGCATGCAAAGGGGTCCCACAGAGGGTGTTTGCGGGGTGGCGGTGAAAGAAAAATAAAGCTTGCTTTCTGATTCAACCTCTTCAGTAAGTTGGTCACATCACAATTTTGGAATCAGACTTCTGATTCTGGGAAGATAGAGTGGATGTATTTTTCTCTATTCCCCTTGCTGGGTCCAACAAAAATCCTGGATGTTATGTACAAAACCACACAAAAGACTCTGAAAGGTGGAAAGAAGATGCAGACTGGCTAGGGATCTCAGAGAATGACACAGGTGAGTTCCCTGGGTTTTCTTTCTGCCTCATATAGCCTAGACTGGATGCTGGAGGAGTGTCAGTGTGGGAACACCAATGGTGCAGACATAAAAAGCACCACCAAAAGCCTACTCTCTCGCCAAAGTACCAGGAAAGGAGCAGCGTAGCAAGATAAAGGGACCCGTTTGGACAGAAACTGTTCTACTCCAATCAAACATCAAAGAAAAATCTGTGATCCCCACCTCCACCAACACCAGCGAAGGTCAAGTGGGGAGCCTAGACCTCCACCCTCTCTCAACTGTAATGAGCGGCTCCAACTCCACCCCACCTGCTGCTGGAGTGGTGCCTGAGAAGGCTGAGTGGGGAGCTGGGACTTTCATCTCTACTATTACATTAAAAAAGAGGAAAAGTCTCAAATAAATAATCTAACTTCCCACTTCAACAATCTAGAAAGAGAAAAGCATAATAACCCAAAGAAAATGAAGTGAAAGAAGGAAATAATAATGACAAGAACAGATATCAATGAAATCGAAAACAGAAAAATAAATAGAGGTAATCAAAAAACCAAATAACTAGTTCTTTGAAAAGATCCATAAAATTGGCAAACCCCTATCAGGACCGACAAGGAAAAAGAGAGAAGACACAGGCTACTAATATCAGGAATAAAGCAGGAGATATCACTACAGACCCTGCACACATCAAAAGGATGACAAAGGAATATTACAACTCTGCTGATGTAATTTCACAACTTAGGTGAAATGGCCCAATTCCTCAAACAGCACAAACTACGAAAACTCACTCAACATGAAATACGTAACTATTAAGAAAATCAAATTTATAATTCAAAATCTTACAAGAAAAAAGAAATCTCCAGACCCAGATGGTTTTACCAAAGAATTCTACCAAGCATTCAAAAAAGAATTAAGACTATTCTACAAAATACCTTCTAGAAAATAGAAGAGGAGGAAACACTTCCCAATTTGTTTTATAGAGTTAGTATTATGATATTATAACCAGACATTGACAGTACACTAAAGCTACAGATCAATATACTTCATAAATTTTAGAGGCAAAAATCTTTCACAAAATGTTAACAAATAGAATTCAGCAATATATAGAAAGAATTATACTCCATGACCAAGTGGGTTTTGTTCCAAGTGGGGATACAAGGCTGGTTCATTGTTTGAAAACCAATCAACATGATCTACCTTATTAACAGGCTGAAGAAGAAAAATCACATGAGCAACATAATTGATGGAAAAAGCATTTGATCATATTCGACACCTATTCATGATAAAAACCTTGAGAAAACTGGGAATGGAGAGGAACTTCCTCATCTTGAAAATGAGCACTTACAAAAAGTCTGCAATTAACATTATTCTTAATGATGAAAGACTGCGTGTTTTCCCTCTAAGATCAAGAACAAGGCAAGGTTGCCCTCTCTCACTACTCTTATACAATATATTGCTGGAAGTTCTAGCCAATGAAATAGGCCAAATAAATAAATAAAGAGAGAGAGAAAGAAAAGAAATAAAAGACATACAGATCAGAAAGAAAGAAATAAAACTGTCCCCCTTTGCAGAAGACACGATTGTCTATATGGAAAATCTTAAGGAATCAACAGAAGGAACTTCCTAGAAGCAGAAAGTGTGTTCAGCAAGGTCATAGGTCAGAGGTTACAAGATAAACAAAAAAATTAAATGTATTTCTATATACTGGCAATGAACATGTGGATACTAAAATTAAAAATACAATACCATTTGTAACCACCCAAGAAAATTAAATACTTAGATGTAAGTCTGACAAAACATGTACTGAGCTTGTGTGCTGAAAATTACAAAACATTGATGAAAGAAAGCAAGATCTAAATAAATGGAGAGACATACAGTGATCATGAATCAGTAAAGATTGTCAGTTCTCCCCAAACTGATACATGGGTTTAATGCAATTTCTATGAAATTTCCTGCCAGAAGTTTTATAGAATCATACAAGATTATTCTAAAATTTATATTGAAATTCAAAGGAACTGGGATAGCTAAAATGACCCAATTTCACGACTTATCACATAGCTAGAGTTATCAAAACTGTGTGGACGGTTAGACACATTGATCAATGGAAGAGAAAAGAAAACCCAGAAATAGCCACACACAAATACACACAAATGATTTTTGAAGTTGCAAAAGGAATCCAATAAAGAAAAGACAGCCCTTAAAAAAAACTATGCTAGAAAATTGGTCAAATATGGGAAAAATAATGAACCTTGATTTATGTCTCACAACTTATACAAAAATAAATTCAAAATGAAACAAGGACTTAAATATAAAATATGAAACTTTTAGGCAAAAAAAAAAAAAAAAAGGAGCAAAAATCTTTGGGCTCTGGGGCTAGACCAAGTTCCTAGACTTAAAACTAAAAGCATCATCCATAAAAGGAAAAATTGATAAAATGGGTTTGAGCAAAATTAAAAACTTGTGCTCTTCAAAATGCTCTGTTAAGAGAATTAGAGATGAATTACAAACTGGGAGGAAATATTTGCAAACCACATAGCCAACAAAAGACTAGTACCTGGAATACATAAAGAACTCTCAAAATTCAACAGTAAAAAACAAGCAATGCAATTAGAAAATGGGCAAAAGGTATGAACAGACAATTTCCCGAAGAGGATATACGTATGACAAATAAGCACATGAAAAGTTGTTCCACATCATTAGTCATTAGGAAAATGCAAATTAAAACCACAATGAGATCTCACTATACACCTATTAGAACGGCTGAAATAAAAAATAGTGACAACATCAAACGACAGCAAGGATGTGGAGAAACGGGTAACTTATACATTGCTGGCAAATGTGTAAAATGGCACAGTTGCTCACTCTAGAAAACAGTTTGGAAGTTTCTTAAAAATCTGACTGTGCAGCTACCATACAGCCCAGCAATTGCAATCTGGACATTGACTCCAGAGAAAGGAAAACTTACCTTTACACAAAATCTTCATAGAAGCTTTATTTACACTAAATAACAGTCAAAAACTGGAAACAACCCAGATATCTTTTAGCAACCTAATGGTTAAACAAACTGTGTACATCCATACTCAGCAATAAAAAAGAAATGGATTATTGAGGCATGCAACAACCGGATGAATCTCCACAGAACTTTGCTGAGTAAAACAATGCCAAAACCAAAAGGTTACATACCATGTGATTTCATTTATACAACCTTCTTGAAATGACAAAATGCTAGTAGTGAAGAATGGAAGAGTGGTTTCAGCAGTTAAGGAGGAGGCATGGTGGGAGAGAAGTCAGTGTGGCTATGCAGTGACAACCCCAGGGATCCTTGTGGACATGGAAATATTCAGTATCTTGAGTGTATCAATGCCAATATCCTGGTTGTGACATTGTACCATAGTTTTCCAACGTGTCACCATTGGGGAAAACTGGGTAAAGGGTACATGGGCTCTGTCTGTATTATTTTTTACAACTGCATGCTAATCTAAAACTGTCTCAAAATAAAATGTTTATTTAAAAAAATTTTGCAATCTCAGAACTTTAACAGCTCTATCTGGGAAGTATCCAAAAGACAAGAATGGCTTTATGAATTAGAGGATCTATACTAGGCCGTATCAGGTGCCTCTTCTTGGTACAGCCACGGTACTCTATCACCACATTGATCTAATTTTTCTACAGTTAGCAATTTTCATGTCTGCCTTCACCACTGAACCATGTCTTTTTAAGTGCATGGACTGTGTCTCAGTCATCTTATACTTAGCAAGCGGCCACTTGTTTGTTGATATGGGGTCTGGCACATAGCAGGTACTCAACAAATGTTTGTTGCATGGGCAAGTCAGTGAATGCCCACATGGCAGCACCAGGCAGCAGACTGTTGTTTGGGACTGACTTGCAGGCTGCTTCGTGGAGAACATCTAAGAACAAACAAAGATGAGACTGAATAAAATGGAGACGGTAACTACCGCTACACTTAGGTACTGCAAAATGCTTGTCAGAGGATCATGAATTCTGATATATTGAATTGTGTCGATTGCAAAGGCAAAACATGAAGTAGGCAAACATGCTCTCCGTGGCCTCTTGATTTTCTTTAATTTGCCCTCTTTGTCTTCTTAAACATTTCCACATTTACCCCCTGCCCCTATGTACGAATTAGTTTTCCAGTTTGGGATCTTTCCTCTGGCCAGTCAGAATTCCCTACTGTTATGATTCAACTGGATAATGCCCCAAACTGCATCTTTCTCATCCCCATAGTTCAACACCGAACTTGTCCAGTGTCCGTTTCCTCAGGCCTCAATTCTTTGACAGAACCAGTTTGAAGTGTTATTGTCCGATAAATGGCAACGTATGATTCTCTCCATGTTCACATCCCGTAATAGAGATGTCATTCTGTTCTTTAACCCAGAGCATGAAAAAAGTGGGGATTTCAGACCCCAAGGAAGGTCCGGTTAGTGGGTACAGTAAGTTTGACTTTACCGTTTTGACTGCAAGGGTGATTTAAATACAAAGTAAGCATTACACCCAACATTGATGAATTTTTATAAGGAAAGTATTTTCTGTTGCAAACTTTATTACAATACACAGTGTCCTGTAAGCACTGTTAAGCCATTCCAAAATTTTCCATAACCTTTTTTTGAAAGTATTTTTATTAAAATTAAGTATTTTTACTAAAATATTTTTATGAGGATTTGATTCGCTAATTAGTTTTTGTTCCTATTTTTTCTGATGATAGCTTCTGTCATTTTTATTTTTTGGTGGCTTCTTCCTTATGTCAAATTTGTAGACATAAACTTATCTGACAGATATGATTTTTCCATTAGTTTTTCCCCAAGAACAAATTTTACTCTACAAAATTGAACCAATATCAATATTAGTCTCAGACATAGTAAGGACTTAATAAATGTCAGCTATTATTAGTATACATTCTTTGAAACAGTATTCTTTAATAAATTTATCTTAAGATATATTTATATATGATTAAGTATTACGATTAGGTAATTTTTATTTATCTTAAGATATATTTATATACTATTAAGTATTACAATTCAGTAATTTTTATTTATCTTAAGATATATTTATATACTATTAAGTGTACAATTCAGTAATTTTTATTATATTCACAAGATTTTATAACCATCTCTACTATCTAATTCCACAACAATTTATCATCCCCAAAAGAAACTTCATACCTGTTAGCAGTCACTTTCCATTTCCTCCTCTTTCTAGCCCCTAGGGACAACTAACCTACTTTCTGTTTTTATGGATTTGCCATTCTGGACATTTCATATAAATAAAATTATACAATATGCAGCTTTTTGTTTCTGGCTTTTTTCACTCAATATAATGTTTTCAAGGTCCATTTATGTTGTAGCATGTATCAGTACTTCATTCCTTTTTATGGCTGAATGATACTCCATTGATTGTATGGATATATCACTTTATATATTCATTCCATGGATATACCAATTCATTCATCCTTTATCAAGTAACAGACATTTGAGTTGTTTCCACTTTTTGGCTATTATAAACAATGTCACTATTGTGTACAAGTTTTTGTGTTGACATGTTTTCAGTTTTCTTGAGTATTTGCATAGACGTGAAATTGGTGGAGTAGATACCCAGGAGCAATGTATGAGACTTCTACTTTCTCCACATGCTAGTCAATACCTGTTATTGTCTGTTGTTTTTATTGTAGGCATTCTTGTGGGTGTGAAGTGGTATTACATTGTGGTTTTGATTTATATTCCTTTAATGACTAATGATGTTGGATGTCTTTCCATGAGCATATTGGCTATTTGCATATCTTCTTTGGAGAAATTTCTATTCAAATGCAATTTCTTAATTGGATTGCTTGTCTTTTATTGCTGAACTAACTGTAAGAGTTCTTTATATATTCTGGATACAAGCCCCTTACCAGATATGTGATTTGCAAATATTTTCTCCCATTCGTTGGGTTGCTTTTTACTTTCTTCATGGTATCCTTTGAAGCACAAAAGTTTTAAATTTTGATGAAATCCAGTGTATTTATATTTTTGTGTTCAAGCTTTAGAGGTCATATCTAAGACTATTGTGTAATCCAAGGTCCCAAAGATTTATGCCTATGTTTTCTTCTAAGAGTTTTATAGTTTTAGCTCTTACATTTAGGTCAGTGGTCCATTTTTTAGTGAACTTTTGTATATGGTTTGAGGTAGGGGTTCAATTTCATTCATTTGCATGTGACTATTCGTTTGTCTCAGCACCATTAGTTGAAGATGATTCTTTCTATTTTGAATTGTTTCAGTATCCTTGTTGAAAATTGATTGACCATAAATGTAAGGGTTTATTTCTGGACCATCAATTCTATTCCATTGATCTATATGTCTATCCTTATACCAGATCACACTGTCTTGATTATTATAGCATTGTAATAAATTTTGAGATTGAGAAGTGTGAGTCCTCCAACTTTGTTCTTTTTCAAGATTGTTTTTTTGGTTATTCTTGGTTCCTTGATAACCCTTACATTTTAGTATCAGCTTGTTAATTTTTACAAACAAAAAAAGGCAGCTGGGATTTTGACAGGGTTTATGTTAAATCTTTAAATCAGTTTAAGGAGTATTGCCATCTGAATAATATGAAATCTCTGACTATGAACACAGGATGGCTTTTCATTTATTTAGGTCTTCTTTAATTTTTTTCAGTGATGTCTTGTAGTTTCCAGTGTATGAGTCTTGCACTTCTTTTGTTTCTTTACAAATCAGATAAAACATTGTTAGAATTTATTTTTTACTGAATGCATGAGAAAATTTTCTCATATTTGTAAGGCAGAATGAGAGAGGCAGAGACTGAATGAGAGAAAGGCTAGAGCTATTGTGGTGAATCAATCGCTCAATTCTTGAGTGTCTGGCAGTGTCAAAACAAAGTGAGAATATTTAGAGGGGCCACAAAGGCAGAGTACCAATTTTAGGCTAAAAGTATCCATCTTTACCAGTGAGAGATGGAGTGAGGCAACAGTGGCCTTTGACATACCTCAAACCACACCTCATGGTAGATGCTTGGCCTCCCAGGTAAAATGCTGGCCCTTTCCACAGTAACCTTCCAGAGTAACGTCAATATTTGTATGAACAGTTCTGTCCTGTAATCATCTGAATTCAGAGTCACTAATAATATGGGATGGGAATGTTTCCCCAAGTGTTCCAGACCCGCCAAGCTGCCAAATGTCCTCATTTAATCAACAAATAGTACTCTAGGAATGGCCTGTCTTTAACTCCCAGTGTGCTGTGGCAAAGGGGAAGAAAACAGTGACGGCTGGGAAAAAATCAACACTGAGGACTCTCTGGAGTCTGAAACAGTTGTGGAAAAAATTCTGAAAAATTCCCTTGAAAAGAATGGGAAAGAATCCATATAAAAGATTTTATTGCTAATGACAAACTCCTGCTGCTCACATAATGTTTTTTCACAAACTAGGCTAACATTATAAAAATGCTATATAACACACACACACACCCCACACACATATACAAACACACACAAACATACACATTGATATATGGACCAGGCTGAATTTATAATGTGCTCCTTAAAAGAAAATATTGATTTCAGTCTAAATATCCCTGAATACAAATGGAAAAACAATTTCAGGAATCAAGTTTTCAACGATCTTTGCATTCTGAGGTGGACTCTTGGTCCTTCCCTGTTTCATCGAGGAGACTTCTACCATCATAAACTAGAGCAGATATTCATATTTAATTTAGTTTACATATGTGCTATTCCCTAACTTATCAAAATATTTTTGCTTCTACCCTTTTAAGAAGTGGTGCTCCCTAAGGTGTTCAAGACATTTTATACTCAGCTCATCATTTGTCTTCCCAACATTCCTGGAATGGATTGAAAAGAGTGTAGACAAGGAAATAAATAGGTTTATTCTTCACATACTATAGATGAGGAAACTGAGATATGGAGAAGAAAATGGGCTTTCATCCATTCACCAATTTATTTAGTCATCAATTATTTACTGAAAGCCATTTTGTATTAGGCCCGGACTCTAGATGCTAGGGTTACAGTAACGGTTTTGGTCCTTCTTCTCGTGGAGTTTCTAGTCTCATGGGAGAGTCAGATTATTATTTTCAAAATGCAAATCCAATCATGTCACAACTTTGTTTAAATTATTTCTGGGATTTTCTATAGATCTCAGAATAAAGACTAAAATTCTTATTATGGCTTACAAAGTTCATATACCCACTTCCAGCCTCATCCGATTTCTGTCCACACATTCACCCAAGGCTTCAACTTTCTCAATCACTAGGTTTTTATGTTTTTGTTTTTATAAGGGATGCATTTGCCTAATTTTGATTTTCATTTTTATAAAAGTTACAAAGTCATGTAGTTCAAGATATTGATATTTCTAGTAGTCTTATTATGAAAAAAGCAGGTCTCCTTTCCCCAGACTCAGTAGCTTTTAAGTCTTCAGTTGATTCTTTTGATATTTATGTCCTTATCTCTCAACAACATTTTTGCACGGTCACTTCTCAATTTTTTGGCTTTAAGCGTTATCTATCGACTTCACACTGAGGAGTATGAGGTTTTAGTTTTATTTACCCACCACCAACACTCTCTGCTCCCAGCATAACTGTCTTAACTTCTCATTCCAAATGCAGACTCTAATTGTAATTAAAAGTAGGCTTTTATGTGCTATAAATAATAGCCTAAAGTTATATTTATTTGTTCAGAAGCACCTAGATAGAGGGCTCAGAGAAGGGGGAAAAAAATGGACAAAAGATAATAACTGGCTTAATGGCTTTTTTTTTTTTTTAACTAGAAAACATCTTAGAGATCATTTCTCCCTCTCCTTTAATTTCAGCTATATTGATACCTAGGTTCAAGGTCAGGTGGCAAATGGATGACAGATGGGGACCAGAAAGCAGTTCTCCTCATTTCTTTTCCAGAGCTCTTTAGAGTATGCCACGTTGTAAAAAAACTTTGAATTAAGATGAATGTAGGACTGTGCACTTATATTTTCTCAAGATACCAGAAACTCACCAACAATAGCCATTAATATATTGTCACCATAATAATAACAATAGTAATAATTGTGGCTGCTACTTATTTAATACCTACACATGTCAGTCACCATACCAGGCATTGTGCATGTTCTGCCTCACTTTGGTTTTCACAGCCATCCTGTGAGGTAGGTATTATTAGCAACCCCATTTCCAAATAAGGAAATCGAGTCTGGGAATATCTGGGGGGTGGGGGGGAGTGGTGGAGCTGGGATTTGAAACTAACTCTGTCTGGCTCTGAACTTAACATTTTTCTTCATAAATTGACATATTGCTTTTTCAAAACCCTGATCATTGCCAATTATTGGAGCTTGAGACTATCTGGACTACTGTTGGCCTCACAGAACCGTTGCAAGGACTAAACAAATAGAGATGTAATCACTATGCCTTAGAAGAGTGCCTGGCTGGTGCCAAGTGCCCAGTAAATGTTAGCCGCCATCATAATTCCTTTCCTACTCCTCCTCCTTCCCTTTCTCTTCCTCCTCTTCCTCCTTCCCCTCTAAACCCCTTACCTTTCTCATTGCTGATATCTTATCTTGGTCTTTGGTAAATACCCTTCTTTTCTTTGATTTCCCACATGAAAGATTTCTACTGACTTCCTTCCTTGCCATTGTCTACTTGGAATTTAAACCTTGTCCTATCATCTTCTTTTCTTCTTCTTCTTTTTTTTTTTTTTTTTTTTTTTTGCATCTGCCTGCCATTTTTAATTGGCTGAAAATGGCCCTAGAATGGTAGGTCCCATTTGGGTTGTATGGCCCTGGGGTGCTCCTCATCTTACCTATCCACATCAGTTTTTCAATTTCTAACTCAAGCCCATCTCTTTCAGGAAGTCCTTCCTAGACTAGGTAAACACTCTTTCCATCCACAGAAAGAAAAGAATCCAAGTGCCATTTGCCCCAGGGGAGGTTGGCCCATTCTTCTACTGCCTTCTCAGGCTTGAGAGATTATACAGATCTCAGCTTTCTTATCTGTAAAATAGGGGCACCTAACAACCAGCTCTGGATGTTACATCCTGCTCTCAGCTGGGAACCTGGGGCTGCTGCACATCCTGCAGGAACTGCCAAAGGCTGAGCCTGCACATTTTGCTTCTTTTTCAAGGAAGAATAAGACCAAAGGAGGGCACTCTCCTTTGGTCTTATTCTTCCTTGAAAAAGAAGCAAAATCCATTAGCTTTAGAAGCTGTTGGTAGGAGACTATACTATGGGGAAAATCCTATCAAATTAAGACTATCTTTCATTCATCATTCTGGGAATATTCATTTCTGGGAGGAGAGGTAACATATCTTTATATTTACTCCCTGCAGAGAAATCAGAAAAACAAACCTGTTGGCAAGAACTGGAGGTCGACAGTTGACTTCCTTTCCTTTACTGCACCTTCCCCTTCCTTCCCCACCTCCAGATCGAGTGACTATATTTTGAATTCTGTTATATCCTGTCTCCTTGACCTACACTGCTTCTGAAAATCTTCCACTCTCACTATTATTTCAAATATCCCCTCCCCAACAAAGGGTGAAACAGAAGTAAGAAGGAGTTAATTGAAGTATTGAGGGAAGAGAAAGAGAAATAAAATATTAGGTTAGACACAATATGTCTCAGGCTTTTTACTAGTCACTTGATATGTGCCATTTGATTTAATCATGATAATAATTTTGCAAAGTAATTACTGTTATCACCATTTTACAGTTGAGGAAACAGAGGTTCAAGGAAGTTCAATAATTTGTCTCTTGTTGCATAGTTGGTATTAGTAAAGGTAGGCTTTAACCAAGGTCTGCTCAGCTTGAAAATCTGTGCTATTTTTTTCTCTTTGCTACATCAATGATCCAAAACTGCTAAACAAATTACCACTAAAACTTAGTTGCTTAAAACAACAAACATTTATTGTCTCGCAATTTATATAAGTTAGGAATTTGAGTGTGGATTAGCTGGGTATTTTGGAAGCAGGGTCTCTCACAAGGCTTCACACAAGGTGTTGGCTGAGGCTGCCTCACCCACCTCGAAGCTCGACTCTGGGAGTATCTGCTTCCAAGCTCGCCTGTGCTGTCGGTGGCCTCAGGTTCTTGCTGGTTGTTGGCTGGGTAAATTCCTGGCCATGTGGGCCTCTCCATAAGGTACCTCACAACATAGCAGCTGGCTCCCCTCAAAGTGAGTAATTAAGAGAGTGAGAGAAGGCACCCAAGATGGAAGGCACAGTCTTTTTATAACCTAATCTTGAAAGTGACATCAGATCACTTCTATTGTATTCCATTTCTTGGAAGTGATCAATAAGTCCATGCCATACTCAAGGGGGAGGGGATTACACAAAAGCATGAATACCAGGAGGTGGGGATCATTGGGACCTTGCAGAAATCATCTTTCTGAGCTCATTTGTACATCTTAAAATATTCTTTGATTTATAAGAACTATTTATGTTTAAACCCTCTCTTAGGTAAAACTGAGTCTTCTACCTGTGTTTAGCTCCTCATATGAACTTTTCTTCACTGTAAATTTTCAGGAAAGAATTTCTGAAAAGTTCACACAGACTTTGAACCAGACAGTTCAAAGTAAGTTTGAAAGATGTAGTTATGCATATATATTTATTACACTATATATTATACATTACATATTACATAATGTTATATATATCATATATATAATATTGCTTTTGGTGTGCATATATACACACAAGCTGCAATTATATAAAATATAATAATATTTTCATTTATACAAGTCTTATTTTACAAAGATTTCCACAGTGTTACGATTTTCATAAGAATCAAAAGAAATATCTTAGTGGCCACCCGAACTATGTTATGTACATATCTGTCCCCCCATCAACATCTTATTAATGTCCAGAATTAACCAACATTTACCAATTACGTACTAGGAGCAGAGTCCTTTGGTGAACACATAATAAATAAAGCTTTTTATAACTCCAGAGAACTATAATCCAATTGACTAGGCCGAATTATATGAACCTCATAGAACCAAATGGAAAAGGCAGTATGGATAGATAGTGGAGCACTTGAACAAGGCTTTGGGGTCCCAGAGACCTGGCTTCAAAAGTCTGCTCTACTGGCTGTGTGTTCTTCGGAAAGGGCTCTTGTCTGAAAAGAGGTATAATATAACAATACCCACCTGACAGGACAACTATGAGCAAAGGCAGCGTATCCAAGTGGTTTAGATGCATGGCCCCTGGAGCTGGACTGCTCAGATTAAGTTCCTGGCTCTGCCACTTACTGTGGGCAAGCCCCTAATGTCACTGCATCAGCTCCCCAATCTGAGAAAGGGAGATACAACGGCATCTACCTCATAGGTCTGTTGGGAAGATGAATTGAGTTAATACGTGCAGAGCGCTTAGAACATTACTGGGCACTTGATAAGTGTTAAATCAATAAGGAAAAATGAAGTCATTTGTGTAAGGCTCTTAGCAGAGTACCTGGCATAAAGTAAGGAAATTAATAAATTATTCTCAATTTTTAACCTTTAATTTCTTCACCTGTAAAATGGGGATATTAATGCTTATCTTATAGAGCTCTTATGAAAATAAAACCAAATAATATATATAAAGCATCTAACAGTTTGTGGTCCAAATAAGGACTTAGTAAATGGTAGCTATTTTTATTATGAATATTCACAAGCATTTATAGGGCTAGCAATAAGTGGGAGTTGGGAATGTCAAATAACTTAGTGCAAACCCCCTCCCAAACCAGGAAGCAAATATCTCAGCTTCAAGTAAGTGCCTCGCTCTGAGATTACTACAAGATGTTCCTCTGCTGTCTTAGTCTGGATAGTAAGTGCTTTCCAGAGTTCCTTTGGGGCTATATGTATCCAGGGAATTGTGAGTCTGAGAATGATTTCTTCTGGTTTCTGCTTGGTATTTTAATTGGTATATTAAGTCTCTTACCTACTTCTCTTTTGTTGTTTTAATAACACCGCTTTGTGGTTGCAGGCTGAGTGCAGAAAGAATGAATTAGAAATAACCAGTAGAGATCGATGCCTTAGATACATGGAGGGCTTGCAGCCTGGGATCCTCGGGTTCCAAGCAGTGGGAACTGGCTGTCAATACTGTGAGCTGTTTCTGGAGGGCTGAACTCACAGGGTGACAAGGAGGGAGGCTTGGGGGCACCCAAAGGACCAACTGAAATTCTTTCATTCTACTTTCTCAAGGACTGCTATGGGGCCTTGTCTCTTCTTCTGAGAGTCCACTCAAGAATGCTCAATGTCTCGGACTTCTCCTTCAAGGCCAAAAGTGATATTTAATAGGTAGCACTAACTTGGGTAGAAAAGAATGCATTTCTCAAAAACACAACCCTGTCTTTGGCCCTGCTAATGATAGCCACAAACCAAGGGGGAAGGAAAACATTTTAAAAGCTGGTTCTGGGAAGTAGATTGCCCCCTGACCTCCTCCCCAGGGCCAGAGCACCAACTATCAGACTGAAGGCAAACATACTGCAAAACAGGACAGCGGGAGACACCACTTCATGACTAATTGGCTTTAGGAACATAGAATAAAGGAAAAATATATAAACAACTATTTGAGCTGTGAAAATAAACACTACGAAGGACTATGGATTGCTCATAGGATTTCGTTTTCATTAGAAATACCAACCCCTGTGACTGTCACACCCTAATGGTGCATTCATTTGGGATGTATCATTTCTAATGATGATCTTGAATTCGATTTGAAATTTTACTTGTTTTTGGTCCCCCTTTCACTTTTTTTTTTTTTTAACCTGGTGGCTTCAGAGAAGCCTCATTAGAGTTCACTTGGCAATAATTTATGTATCTTAAATCAAGTAAATTTCGTGAAAGTCCTAACTTTCATCATCTTTCAAATGGCATTAGCTTGGTCTTAAATTCCTTAGTTACAGAATCTCAATGGTAAAGGATAAGTTCCTAGTATCTGTTATCAACTCCCTGTTTGGGGATTAGTGCTGTGTTTTCATGTGGGATATAAACATATCCGGATAATTCTCCTGAGCTTCACTTGTTGAAATTTGACATTTGTCCTATCACTTAATTATGGCTTAGCTCCCAGAAAGCTTTGCTGGCACCTCTCTGACAGCTGCCTGCTTCTCTCTCAACACACACAACCCAGTCTTGGCCACAATTCTTCCCTTAGCTGAGGAAGCAAAGCTGATAACAAAACACATTCTAGAAGCCCTCCATCTTGAAAGAGGAGATGTCTTTGGGTGGCTTGGGGCTGTTAGCTACAGAAAGGTCAAAACGTCAGATATTTGGGTTTTCCTATCCTGGCGCAGTAGGGCTCACAACTATTTACCCCCACCCTGCCTCCTGGCCACTCCTCTCAGCCTACCATTTTAGCTTTCCTCTCTGAGAGCTTGTCCGGCTTGGTCCCAGGAGTGTCTTTTTTAGGGAGCATTTGCTTCCTCCAATGTTGCCGAAACAGAAGCTATTGCCCTCTAACTTAAAAATCTCATGGTTGAATATAGAAATAGAGGACTGGAATTAGTAGAAAAGACCAGAGAGGAGAGAAAGGGAGAGTCCTTATGTGAGATATTTGCAACTTGAAAGGAGCATACATGATCTTAGCAGTCAATTTCAGTTCATGTTATAATCCTTGTGTTATTACCATAAAATGTTTTCTCACTCTGTAAATTAAACAATTGGGTTGTATCAAGTAGAATGCTGGTAAATGTGTAAAAACTAGCTCTTCAAAAAAAGGAAAAGTGCTGATTTATAGCATTTGTTGATTTCCTTGGTATAAATATTTCCACATGATAAATTTCAAGATACCAAAGTGAAATCACTAAACAAGGACTTAGGAAGAGATGCACACAAGCAGCTTTTGCCTCCAGCACAAGTGGAATCCAGCACAGAGAATGGAGAAGGCCAGGAAAGGGTTTATAGAGCAAGCACTTCTGAAGCTTGAATCTAGAAAGTGAGTATGTTCTAGTGGACAGAGAGGCAGGGGAAGACGGCAAGAAGCAGGTATTTCTGGCAAAGGGTGAACAACTTTGGCTGCATTCTAAGCATACATGTGTGAGGTGTGCACATGCAGACTCGCGTGTGTGGCGTGTGTGGTGGTGGGGGGACAGGACATTTGTGGCTCTCGCCATGAATCTTAATCGCCTACATAATTCCAAGGATTCCATAGAACACCTAGAGTCTCCTTTCAGGACTATTAGTTCCAAATCAGGAAGCAAGTCTTCCAAACGGACTCCTTTCAAAAAAAGAGTTGTTTCAAATACAGGCATACTTTGTTTTACTGTTCTTTGTTTTATTATTTGCTTCACAGATATTGCATTTTTTACAAATTGAATGTTTGTGGCAACCCCGCATCAAACAAGTCTATAGGTGCCATTTTTCCAACAGCACGTAGTCACTTTATGTCTCTGTGTCACGTTTTGGTAATTCTTGGAATATTTCAAACTTTTTCATTATTATTATATCTGTTATGATTATCTGCGATCAGTGATCTTTAATGCTGCTATGGTAATTGTTTTGGGATGCCGTTAACTGTGCCCATGTTAGACAACGAACCTAATCAATAAATGCATGTGTTCTGACTACTCCACCAGCTGGCCCCATTTCCCCATTTCTTTCCCTCTCCTTGGACCTCCCTGTTCCCTGAGACACAAATTAGGCCAATTAATAACCCTAATATGGCCTCTAAGTGTTCAAGTGAACGGAAGAGTGGCATGTCTCTTACTTTAAATCAAAAGCTAGAAATGATTAAACTTAGTGAGGAAGGCATGTTGAAAGCTGACATAGACCAAAAGCTAGGCCTCTTGCACCAGTTAGCCAAGTTGTAAATGCAGAGGAAAAGTTTTTGAAGGAAATTAAAAGTGCTACTCTGTGAAAACACAAATGATAAGAAAGCAAAACAGCCTTATTGCTGATATGAAGAATGTTTTAGTGGTCTGGATAAGATCAAACCAGCCACAACATTCCCTTAAGCCAAAGCCTAATCTAGAGCAAGGCTCTAGCTCTCTTCAATTCTATGAAAGCTGAGAAAGGTGAGAAAGCTGAAGAAAAAAAGTTTGAGCTAGCAGAGGTTGGTTCATGAGATTTAAGGAAAGAAGCCATTTCTATAACATGAAAGGGTAAGAAGAAGCAGCAAGTGCTGATATAGAAGCTGTAGCAAGTTATCCAGATCTTATTATATTAGCTAAAATAATTGATGAAAGTGGCTACACTAAACAACAGATTTTCAGTGTAGATGAAACAGCCTTATATAGGAAGAAGATGCTATCTAGGACTTTCATAGCTAGAGAGAAGTCAATGCCTGGCTTTGAAGCTTCAAAAGACAGACTGACTCTCTTGTCATGAGCTAATATAGCTGGTAACTTTAAGTTGAAGCCAATGTTCATTTATCATTCAAAGATCCTAGGGCTCTTAAGAGTTATACCAAATCTACTCTGCCTGTGCTCTATAAATGGAACAACAAAGCCCAGATGACAGCACATCTGTTTATAGTATAGCATACTAAATATTTTAAGCCCTCTATTGAGACCTACTGCTCAGCACAAAACATTGCTTTCAAAATATTACTGCTCATTGACAATGCACCTGGTCACCCAAGAGCTCTGATAGAGATGTACAAAGAGATTAATGTTTGTTTTCATGCCTGCTGACACAACATCCATTCTGCAGCCCATGGATCAAGGAGTCATTTTGACTTTCAAGTATTATTATTTAAGAACTACATTTTGTAAGACTGTAGCTGCCATAGATAGTGATTCCTCAGATGGATCTGGGCAAAGTAATTTGAGAACCATATGGAAGTGACTCACCACTCTAGATGCCCTTAAGAACATTTGTGATTAATGGGAGAAGGTCAAAATATCAACAAGAATAGGAATTTGGAAGAAGATTCCTTTTATTGTGCTCATGGATGACTGTGAGAAATTCAAGTGGAGGAATAATACACTTCTTGCCTTCAGTGGAGGAAGTAACTACAGGTAAGGTACACATAGCTGGAGAACTAGAATTAGAAGTGAAGCCTGAAGATGTTATTGAATTGCTGCAATCTCGTGATAAAATTTTAATGAAAGGAGTTGCTTCTTGTGGATGAGCAAAGAAAGAGGTTTCTTGAGATGGAATCTACTCCTAATGAAGATGCTGTGAATGTTGTTGAAATGACAACAAAAGATTAAGAGTATTACATAAACTTAGTTGATAACGCAAGCAGCAGCGTTTGAGAGGCTTGACTCTAATTTTGAAAGAAGTTTCACTATGGGTGCAATGCTATCAAATAGCATCACATCCTACAGAGAAACCTTTTGTGAAAGGGGGACTCGATTGATGTGGCAAACTTTACTGTCATCTTATATTAAGAAATTGCCACAGCCACCCAAACTTTCAGCAACCACCACCTTAATCAGTCAGCAGCCATCAATATCAAGCGAAGACCCTCCACCAGCAAAAAGATTACTACTCGCAGAAGGCTTAGATGATTGTTAGCATTTTTAGCAATATGGTATTTTTAAGTTATGGTATGTACTTTGTTTTTATAGACATAATGTTAATCTACACTTAAAAGACTCCAGTGTAGCATAAACATAACTTTTATATGCACTGGGAAACACAAAATTTCTGTGACTCACTCTATTGTGATAATTTGCTTTATTGTGGTGGTCTGGAACCAAACTGCAATATCTCTGAGGGATGCCCGTAATCCTTTGGTTACAGTAGTCAGTGAAATAGTCACTAGTCTAGGAGCCAAAATCAATACATCATTACGGAGAAAGGCCACACAACAGGGCACAGCAAAGCCAAGGAAGAGAGAATTTCAGACTGAGAGGCTGTTAAAGGTCATGCTGTGATTTGGTCTGCATAGGAAGTGGAGAAAGTTTAAAGGGTAAGAGTGATGCACTTATTTGCGTCAAAATAAGAGCTCTGTGTAACAAGAACTATTTCAGAGTGGGCTAATTACCAGCTGTCTCCATCATATTAGCTTGCCTTCCAAAGGCTGCTTTTCCTTTGTTTTATCCAAGGGCAATTCAAAGTATTGCTCCATGGCAAGAAGTTTATTATTCAGAACACAAGCCCTGGGAAGTCCAGCTCTTTAAATAAAATCAACAAATGCTTATGAAGCGGCATCCCAGCCCAAGTTATCAGGTTGATTCTCACTCTCGGGATGGCATCCCAGGATGCTGAATGCTCACCTGTCATCGCTCACACTGGCTTTTTTGGACAGCCAAAGTTTGTCAGCTCAGTCCACTTCTGCTTCTTGACCTACAGGGCAGGCTCTGGGGCTTAAGCATTCTCAGATACTATTTCTCTGGCTTCTTTCCCTTTCATGAGGATTTTAGAGTTTAGCTTTTGTAATTCATTTAACTATTTTTTGTATAATTTAACTGTATTTAGACATGTGATTTAACTGGAATTAGATATGAAATACTATTATATAAATATAACTATAACTAATGTAACTATTTTGTAACACGGACATGTAATTAGGGGCCTTCGGGTAAGGGGTACTTTAAAAAGGAACCTCAAAAAGTCATAATAAATCAGAAGCACAAGTTGAATGTCTTTTTTAAGGTCTCTTTTTAAAAACAGGATTTGCCTCTTTTTTTTAACTATGGGAAAAATGCTAATTTTCTTGCATTGGAAACTTTAACAATCCAGTTACAGTAAATAGTAAAAATAGTTTCCTAGTGGGAATACATTAAGGATATTGAAATAAAAACTTACTAGTAGCATCAAATATCAGCTAAGGTATATGGATAATTAGGACAGAAAAGTTCTGATAAGAGGTCGAAATAAGAATTTAGAAATAGTTTATCACCTAAGTCATCATTTTGCTACCTGGTCCTGGTGGCCAGCGTGGTTCTTTCTATGCCATTTAAACAATGTTGTACCAGGATAAACATGAGATTAGGTTCATATTTTCCTGGTGCTGCTATCAACAGACTAACTTTTCAATGCTATGTATCCTTCAATTACTAAGTAGTTCCTGGAAAATATCTGGTAGCCAAGAATGGCTGTTATGAGACACTGCTTCCCTGGCACAGTTTTGCAAGGTTGGTTCCAAAGGAGTTCTGTGTGAGTGGAGAACAGAACTACTAGAACCCCAGGCTCTGAAAGCTGTTCTCTTTAGGAGATCATCCTTATCATCTGTTCCCAAGACCTCAAACCCAGCCCCATCGCACAAGCAAAGGAATGAAGATGGAGAATGAAGTCATTCTCTAGAGCTCTGAGCTCTGGAGCTGGGTCTCTTCCCAAGCCAATGGTGGTCCAGGGCTCATCTCTTCCATTCTCAATGGTCCCGAAGGAATGGAAGAACCAAGTCTTGAGGGAGACTTCCTTTGGAACACAGCACTCGGAGAGAGGGGGTCATCAGGTATTTGCCTCTTACAGCTGAGTAAGCTGGGTGGGCTGTTCAACCCCTGTGAACCTGTTTCTTCATCTGCAAAATGGGGCTAAAGATATTTACCTTACAAAATTATTCGAAGGGTCAAGTGAAATAGGAAGGTCAAGTGCTTGGCACAAAGTAGAACCCTGTCAGTGGTGGCTCTGGTCATACCTCAAAGCTACCTCAAATCCTCTCCACAGAGGAGTTTCTTACTCTCCCCTCTCAGCTCCTTTTCACCCTCCACTCAGGAATAAGAAGGAATGGCCATCTTTGCCTTCCCTAGAATCACCGCAGGCAGTCAACTACAAACTGAGCATGAGGCTGATGGAGAGGAATCTCCCACATGTGGGGCCAGCCAGAGCCACCTTGAGATAGCTCTAGAGGGGCTGGCTATTCTGAGGCCAAGGTCAGATGGTGGGGCAGGAATACCTTTCAGTGGACACGAGCCCAGCTCAGTAAAGCAGGGTCAGGTTGCATGGCCTGAGAGAAGGCAGCCCCACCTCTTCCAAAAAGAGGCAAAAACATCCTGTAACATTCTACCACTTGGCTGAGATGCAGAGTGCCTGAGCTGTCCAAAGCTGTCTATGCTACACACTGCGTATATGGCTGTCTGTCTGTCTGTCTGTCTGCTCGTGTTTGTTTTCAATGTTTTAGCAGATTGGCTGTGAGTTCATGCTGCATGTTGTGTTTGGCAAGAGGAGGTATTTTAATATCTTTGCTTGACTGGAGCTATCTCAACGGTGGTGAGTTCTATTATTTTGAATAGGATAAAATATTGCCCCAGGTTTCTGCATAAGCATAGCACAGAATAGTTCAACTTTAAACTTGGGTTATCTACCTTAGAAAATTCTAAAATAACCACATCTGGAGTGGTCCCCTACAGGTTTCTGGAGCTCTGACCAACTCTTGGACAAACCATGCATGTCAAAACATACTTGACCTATAATCTGGGGAGGCAAAATTAATAGAGCACCCTTGTCCCTACCCTTAACTTTACTCTGTGAGTAGCTGTAATCCAGCTCCTTAAGTGGGTGAGACCAGTAGATACAACATTTATTTTAGTCAAAGTTTCTGTGATTTACATTCAGTCCACAAAGGATGTGCCCACTCACCCAAATGAAATGAAGCTGAATCTACTCAATATTTTATTGTATCCCATTTGTGCCAGATACTTTGTAAGCACTAGGGATACAAATGTGCATGACCCAATGCCTGCCTGAAGGGCACACAGTCTAGCAGAAGGGGCAATGTTGAGGGTCTAAACAGGGTAGTAGTCAATTGGAAATCAAGAATGACTTCATGGGAAAAGGGACCCTTTTTCAGGGTCAGGAGTTCAAATCAAGAAGTCTTCTCCAATTTCCAGTTGTCATAGAATTGACTCCCATGAACTCAGGATTATCCTAGCAGCCAATAAGAGTAAATCACACTGTGACAGCTTTTCTGGCTTGAATTATCCATGTGGACTGTTAGAATGACCCTAACTTCACTAGATAATTGAATAGTTACTGATTTTATGGCATGCGGTCATCCCTTAAGTCAGCAAAAGAAACTCTGCTTTGAAATTTGACAACCTCAGCATTTCTAGCCAATTCTATTAAAGACTCATGTGATCTTATTCCATAAACAGAAGCATTTGGGAAAAGAAGTACCTGAAATTGTGCCCTTTGTATATAACTCATCTCTTCTCAATAGTGAAAGTTGAGAGGTCGACTTTTCAAAAGGTTTGAACTTAAGATGAGCTTCCTGGCATCAAGAGTGAGGAGGGATGGAAGACAGGAAGTGAGTATCACGCTCTTGGCAATGAGCGTGATGTCCGAGGCACTTCCTGTTTCCCCCCAAATGTTTCTCACACTTCTAAGTGATGATACCTGAACTTCCACTGGTAGATTCTCATTTCTTTATTACAAGGTTTGATGATATTTAAAATATAACCATCCCCACAGATGTCTTTTATAGCTCAGTATGAATAAATTCATCAGACTCTTTCTTGAGATCACTGGCACCCTCAGTGAAAGAGAGTTTGCTGCTAGGGTGGAAAGAGAGGAGGAAGAGAGAATAAGACAAAGGCTGGGATACCCTAAGGTTTTTAACTGCAGTTTTCTAAAGGTCAGCCCTGGCCACAGCTTAGAAAACACAAAAATTCATAAGTGAAAAATGGTGCCCAAGACCTGGGACTATGAAGTGCTGCAAGACAGACAAGTTTGGTGGTTTTGATAGCCAAGACTAAGACACCCCACCCTTATTCCCCTGCCTCAGCTTGTTGTCACATGATAGTTTCTGGTGCAGAACCAATCAGATTGCAGTAAGGCACCCGATGACATGGCAGGATGTCACCTGTCCCTGTGGCACTCTGAGAAAATGGCCACAGTCACAAGTCCTTAACAAGGATGTTCAGAGTCATAGTTCACATTCTTCTTTTTTTAGTTGTATCATGACTCTGTATTCCTTGTTCTCAGTTTTTATTGTTGTGCAAAGCATCTCATTTCTCAGTCCCCACCCACAGGCCAGTGCAGACCTGTCAAGGAGGGGGTGAGTCAGTGTCTCAAAGCCCCAGTACAGTCACCAAAGGAACCTTCCACTCCTACCTAGGCAGAGCATTTGTGCCTGCGCACATTCATCCAAAAGTATGGATTGAACACTCTCTGTGTAGCATAGTGGACTTGCCCCATAAAAATATCAGAACGGTATCAGACACAGCTGTAGTCTTGTGTTTAAGACTGTACCAGAGAGACAAGTCACAAATGCATGAAAGGTTGGGTCACACAGGAAGTAGTAGGGGACTAACTATCCGAAGAGAACTGTAGCAGGTCAGGGAAAGAAAAGATCCCCATGGGCGGAGGTGGTCAATCTCCGTGAAGTCAGGAATCATGGCTGGCTGTTCATCATCATATCCCAAGGTTTATCACATGGTGTACTTAATAAATATTTGTTGAATAAATGAGTGGATGTGTGGATGGTTAAGTGATGGATAGATGGTTATTATAAAATAGTCCATGAAAGAAGTTGTTTTGAAAGTTGGCTGGGCTTTTGAAACAGAGGATGTCTTAGTCTGTTTGGGCTTCTGTAAAAAATAACACAGACTGAGTAGCTTAATACACAACAGAAATTTATTGCTCATGGTTTTAGAGGCCGGGAAGTCCAAAATCAAGGTGCTAGCAGATTCTGTGTCTGGTAAGGACCCACTTCCTGGTTCACAGATGGTACCTTCTTCCTGTGTCTTCACATGGTGGAGGTGACCAGATATCTGGAGTCTCTTTTATAAGGGCACTAACCCCAATCATGAGGACTCCATCCTCATAACCTAATCACTTCCCAGAGTGATTCCCACCTTCTAATACCATCACCTTGGGGGTTAGGATTTCAACATATGATCATTTGGGGAACACAAACATTTAGAACAGAGCAGAGGAGAAGGAGGAGGGCAAATCAGAACAAGTTCCTCTTCTAATGTTCCCTAGAATATTCGGCAGGGTTGAGACACCACCAAGGTATGGTAAGCATCCAAATACCTGTGGCAAATCCTTAGCCCTGAGCATGACGCAACTTCAACTGTGGTGGTGGAGACTACCACTGGTGGGCATTCAGAATAGCAGTAGCCTAGAATCCAAAAAGAGGTGAGAGATAGAAAGTAGAAGGGAAGCTTTTTCTTCCAAACACAACCTCAATGCCTCTGGGCTCAGGTCTCTTCCACCAGCGGCTCATCCATCTACAGAGCAGGCTCACAGAGAGCTGGGATCACCATGATTGCCTGAGTCCATAGTAACACTAAAGGAACCAGAGCCAACTTGTATCAATCACAAGTTGGGCATAAAGATCTATCAGAAAACAGGAATTCAATCAGTTCTAATTTTTCCTATCCCTTTCTGGGCCTTGCCAGGTTTGGGCTTCCAATCTGAACCCTGACATTCCTTCAAGCCAATCCACTTAATCCACATGACAGGCTCTTAATACCGACTGCTTAACACATCCAAGCACTGGCAACAGAATAAGGCCTCTAATAAGACCTATTAAGCACATCCTGCCAGCTGCATTTATGGCCCATGGCAGGCAGCAAGAAGTATCCAAGCTTAAGGCAGGGACTCTGTCGTCTTTTACATTCCCAGCATTGAGCACAGTGCCTGACACAGAGTAGGTACTCAGCAAATATTTGTTGAATGAAGGAGTAAAGTAGCTCTGGACCCACAGAGCAGTTTATCTTCCCCTATCCTAAACCCTACTATAGACTACTGGACTTCCACAATTGCTCTGTTCTGGTAACCTACCATCAAGAGTAGGGTTCCTGCCTTTCTTTCATATACCCAGGACTGAATTCTGCCCTTAGACCAAAGTCTATTATCTATTTCGTAGATGGCAAATTGTTTGCATTCCTCAGATATTGTTTTCCCCAAACCAACTTTGGCTTCTCTTATGCACAGGTCCTCAAATACATACTCATTTTTCTATCACAAACTCTCCTTCTCTTTATTAGTTTTTATTCATGCTTCCAAGCTCATCTCAACTGTCACCTCCTCTTGGAAGCCTACCCTCTTATGCTGTGTACATTCCTCCCTCAGGTTCCCAAGGCCTCCTGGCACCTCTCTACTACCACTGCCTATTAAGTTACATTGCAGTCACTGATCCACTCATCTCTTCTCCACACTCGACTGTGAGCAAATGGAGAAAAGAGAGTATGTGTATATCTGTGTATCCTCATCATCTGTAAGTGTCTAGCATGTAATATTTCAATAAAAGTTTGTTTAAAAAATGAGTGAGTGACTGAATGAATGAATGAATGCCTTCTACCCATCAGGATGACCTGAGCTGAGACCCTTTTTGCCCTCTGCCCTGAATGCCCCATGTTGCCTCTTCACACTAACTATTCCTTTACCTGTCCCTATAGTTCAAGTGCCTGAACCACTCCCCACCCCTCCCACTTACCACCCCCTGCTATGTGCTTTGCCTGTTATGTCATGAGTTATGCACTGCTGTGTCCAGTGATAGGGTGTTTTGTTTAGCATTGACCATGGTGGAGTACCATCAGATGCACATGTAACTTTTATAAATTCAATTCTAGGTCATTAAACATGAAATGTCTGATTTTGAATCAAAAGTGTAGTTTATTATATCTCAAACAAGAAGCAGTACAATTACTCAAAGTATGCACTTAAACTATCGACACAGTTTTGCCATCTTAATGGTAGCTTGTTTATGTCAGCAGTAAAGAAGCCAGGAGAGCAAGTGGCAATGAAATCGTGAAAGGCGTTTTCCACGGCTTGTTGAGAATTGAATATTTTTCCTTGTAAGAAGTGGTCTTAAACCCGGAGAAAGTAGTAGTCAGTTGGTGCAAGGTCTGGTGAATACAGTGGATGACAGTTTCCAAGTCCAGCTTCCGTAGTTTGAGCAGCATTGTTTGTGCAACATGTGGTTGAGTGTTGTCTTGCAAGAGGATTGGCCTATCTCTACTGACCAATCTTGACTGCTTAATCACAAGCATCCTCATCATTTCACACAATTGCTTGCAGTAGATATTCGTTGTAATGGATTGACCAGGTTTCATGAAGCTGTAGTGGATAATACCAATGCTGGACCATGAGACACCATTAGCTTTTTTTCTGATGAATATTAGGTTTGGGACTCTGTTTCAGCACTTCTTTATCTAACCATTGTGCCAAATGCTTCCAATTGTCAAAATGAATCTATTTTTCATCACATGTAACAATATGGTGTAGAAATGGTTTACTTTTATGTCATGACAGCCAAGAAAGGCAAGCGTCGAGATGATTTCTCTTCTGACACTCATTTATTTCATGCGATACCCTTCTATCCAGCTTCTTTACCTTGCCAATTTGTTTCAAATGGTGCAATATTGTTGGAATAGCAACTTAAACCTTGCTGCTAATTCACATGTAGCTTGATGTGGATTCTCTTCCACTGCAGCTTTCAGCTCATCATTATCCACCTTGGTGTCAGGTCGCCCGCATGGCTCATTTTCAAGAATAAAATCACTGGCTTTTCAGTCGGGTGCTGAGTGGTTTTTCGGATCATGTCTGGTGGCTCTGCGGATTATAACAGAGAACATGGCGGCCCAGAGGGAATGGACCCCGATGGTGTCATCGAGAGCAACTGGAATGAGATTGTCGATAACTTTGATGATATGAACTTAAAAGAGTCTCTTCTTCGGGGCATCTATGCTTATGGTTTTGAGAAGCCTTCAGCTATTCAGCAGAGAGCTATTATTCCTTGTATTAAAGATCCAAAAGGTAATTCTGGCACTTGGAGACTATATGGGAGCAACTTGTCATGCTTGCATTGGTGGAACGAATGTTCGAAATGAAATGCAAAAACTTCAGGCTGAAGCACCACATATTGTAGTTGGTACACCAGGGAGAGTGTTTGATATGTTAAACAGAAGATACCTTTCTCCAAAATGGATCAAAATGTTTGTTTTGGATGAAGCAGATGAAATGTTGAGCCGAGGGTTTAAGGATCAAATCTATGAGATTTTCCAAAAATTAAATACAAGTATTCAGGTTGTGTTGCTTTCTGCCACAATGCCAACTGACGTGTTGGAAGTGACCAAAAAATTTATGAGAGATCCAATTCGAATTCTGGTGAAAAAGGAAGAATTGACCCTTGAAGGAATCAAACAGTTTTATATTAATGTTGAAAGAGAGGAATGGAAGTTGGATACACTTTGTGACTTGTATGAGACACTGACCATTACACAGGCTGTTATATTTCTCAATACAAGACGCAAGGTGGACTGGCTCACTGAGAAAATGCACGCCAGAGACTTCACAGTGTCTGCTCTGCATGGTGACATGGACCAGAAGGAAAGAGATGTTATCATGAGGGAATTCCGATCAGGGTCAAGCCGTGTTCTGATCACTACTGACTTGTTGGCTCGTGGGATTGATGTGCAACAAATGTCTTTGGTTATAAACTATGACTTACCTACCAATCGTGAAAACTACATTCACAGAATTGGCAGAGGGGGTCGATTTGGGAGGAAAGGTGTGGCTATAAACTTTGTTACAGAAGAAGACAAGAGGATTCTTCGTGACATTGAGACTTTCTACAATACTACAGTGGAGGAAATGCCCATGAATGTGGCTGACCTTATTTAATTCCTGGGATGAGATAGTTTTGAATGCAGTGCTCGCTGTTGCTGAATAGGCGATCACAACGTGCATTGTGCTTCTTTGGGAATATTTGAATCTTGTCTCAATGCTCATAACGGATCAGAAATACAGATTTTGATAGCAAAGCGACATTAGTCGTGAGCTCTTGTGAGGAAAGTCATTGGCTTTATCCTCTTTAGAGTTAGACTGTTGGGGTGGGTATAAAAGATGGGGTCTGTAAAATCTTTCTTTCTTAGAAATTTATTTCCTAGTTCTGTAGAAATGGTTGTATTAGATGTTCTCTATCATTTAATAATATACTTGTGGACTAAAAGATATAAGTGCTGTATAAAATCAGCCAATTATGTTAAACTAGCATATCTGCCTTTATTGTGTTTGTTATTAGCCTGAATAGAAAGGCCTTTAAAATTGATTTTTTTAGAAAGCATTTGAATGCATTTTGTTTGGTATTGTATTTATTCAATAAAGTATTTAATTAGTGCTAAGTGTGAACTGGACCCTGTTGCTAAGCCCCAGCAAGCAATCATATCCTAGGTAGGGTTAAATCCCCAGTAAAATTGCCATATTGCACATGTCTTAATGAAGTTTGAATGTTAAATAAATTGTATATTCACTTTAAA
>RJWJ010007681.1:8006-56594 GCA_004363605.1 Indri indri | reverse complement strand
GATGATTAAAAATTAATAAAAAAGAAAAATTCATATACAAATAAAATATTGGCATAGTAAAAAAAAAAAATCTCACCAACTGGTCAGACCATGAACCCAGTGCTCACTGCTGCTTCCGGCCACAGGAATACTTATTGGCCACAAACAAAAACCAAAAACAAAACACAAAATCATTTGAGAGGAAAATTAAAATGAGAACAATTACAATTAGAAAATCATAATTCTATTGCCACTTTAGACTCCTGCCCTGGGAACCAGGAGAAAACATGCCTGGGCTTCGGCGGCCTGTCAAGAAACCACTTAGGAAACCGTTCACCCAGCTCTGTCAGGGAAACACCGGGAAGCTGGGCGAAGACCTCCAAAACTGCCACAGGTTAATTTCAGAAAAAAGGTAAAACCATGACTCTTACACTGATATAAAATGAACACATCAGATTTTATTTAAGTCATTATTAATGAGGGAGCCCAAAATGTTGTTACACCTGGTTCAAAGGAGAAGTCAAAGAATCAGAAGTCTATCCGGAACAAACAAATGTTGAAATTAACTTACCAATGGATGCAAAACTGGCTTTTTCCAACCCTGGCAGAGTGAAATCAACTGAACCTCTAGGGGACAGAATTTATTTTTAGGTCTATAGCAGATAATTATTTACATTGTTATTTAGTTATCTACCAAGCTGTGAAATAGTTTAAAGACAATGACAGCCTCCAATCTTACAAAACAAATACCTAGAAAGGGTGTGCTCTAAATAATGTATATTTTTCCATCTTTGCTGGATGTGCTTCATTTATTTGAAGTCTTAAAAGTTCTTCACATACCAGTTCCACCCCCAGCACCTCTGGCTTCCTTGGGCTTCCCAGTTATGCCGGCTCACACATTCCTTGCTGATTTAAGCAAGTGTGAGCTGGGCTCTGTCTGTGACAGTTGAGGGAGGGGTAGTGAGACCCAAGCCCTCTCTCATCCCCTCCTTGAAGCATTTGTGAGGGCTCAGACCCTGGACATGTGGCACTGATTCATCCATCTCTCCTTGCCAAGGGAGAGTTAATCATTCCCTTGGCAAGCTCCCTGTTACTCTCTGTGTCGTCTCCCTCCCCTGGGCCCCCACCTCCAGCTGCTTAGCAGGGGTTCTGCCCTGACCTGTTCGCTACCTGCAAGGGAGGATTCCTGGGGCATCTGTCCCTCTCAGAACACCTAGAGCCCAGCCAGGTGGGGAAGCAGGCAAGACCTTCCTTAGCTGGACCACCCGAAAAGCCCCCAGGGTGGGCTCACAGGGGAAGTCAAAGGCACTCTTGCCTGCTTGGCCTCCACCCAGCTAGAGGCTCCACCGTGCTGAGTGCGGATGATCCAGCCAGGCACACCCTTCCGGGCAGGCAGCTCCCTGCCCAAGGTGATGATGTCAGGGCCTGGTTCCAGGGCTCTCAGTGTGGAGGGCAGCACACTTTATTTTTCTGAATTAAGAGCCACCATCCCCTTCCCCACCCTACCCACTAAGCCAGCAGTCAGCCAAACTCAGCCACCAGAGGGCCTGCTCCTCCCCATTGCAGTGCTGGAACCACAGGGTTCCAGGCTGGTCAGATGGGGGTGGCCTGCTATTCAGTTCTTGGGAGTTACCACCAGGGCTGGTGCTGAAGCAAACTGCAGGAGTTGAGTGGGGAGTCTGAAGGCTGGGAAATTTGGGGAACTGGAGGAATCAAGGCTTGGGATGGTGGCTAGGTACTGGAGTAATTGGAGACTGGAACTGAGAAAAATGGGTAACTGTAGAAAACAGGCTGGGGAGATTGGGAAGATTGGGGATCCTGGGGCTCCAAAGTCCATGTGTGTGTGGGGGTGTGACTTCAGGCACAGCTGGATCCAGGTGATCCCAGGATGTTTTCAGGGTTCTGCCTCTCTCCACCTCTCAGCTCTGCTTGCCCCAGCTGCCTTCAATCTCAGATGGGCTCCCTGAATACCCGAGTAGTCTTTACAGCTCTCAAGGCAACTCATGCCCCTCAGACAGATCTCATGGTGTTCTCTGACTTATTTATTGCACAGGTGGGTGGGAGGACTGGCACTGAGCCTGGAGGATGGGTCACACACCCAGCCACAGGGTGGCCGGGACTGGGCAGGGGGTGCTGTGATCACCCCCGCTGGAAGCTGCAGTGAGGATCACGCCAGTTCTTAGACTAAAGGAAGCCCAAGTAGCCCCATAAGGGTGGGCAGCAAATTTCCCAGAGGAGGTAGAGGTGGCCAGAGGGTCTTAAAGGACCATTGTCCCATGTCCCCGCATCAGGCAATGGGGTCTGAGTAGACCCAAATCAAGGGGCATGACTGTCCCTTTACCCAAGTGTCACCTGCAGTTGCATCAGAGCCCACACCTGTATCAGGACTCCACTGAGCTGAGAACCACAGGACTGCAGGAAGGTGGAGCTCTACTTTCAGTCATTCAATCAAAGCCAAGTGAGCCTTGTCCCAGCACTCACAGGTCAGCTCAGGTGAGATGGCCACACACCTGGGAAAGGAGGTGGCATGTGGCAGCCATGCCTTCCCTGGCCCTTCTCTGGTTTCGAGGAACCAAAGGGACTTCTCCTTGTCGTAGGACAAGAATGGTGAGCCTTGTGGCTCAGACTTTGCTACTGCTCAGGGGACAGCCAGGTGCCTTAGGCCCTGCCTCAGCTGCTGCCTTCGCTATGCAGTCTCCTCCAAACTCTCCCAGTACCAGGACTGAGGGAGCCCCTTGGGCTGGGTTGTGAGCCTTGGAGCCTCTGGCTGGCTGCTGTCCAGCTGGAGGTGGAGGGAGCCCTGACCTGGGCAGGCCAGCAGGCAGGACCATCCTGCCTCCTGAGGGACAACGCCCCTGGGCTCAGTCACAGGAAGTGAGTGGCTCTCAAGGACTTGTCCCTAGCATCGTCTTCCTGTTACTTTGACGCCTGCCCCATTTCCTACGGGGCACCCAGAGGAAGCCCTTGGAGACTTCAAAGGGCAGTGGTTTCCTCAGACTATCCACCTCCAGCCCTGCCCCCGGGCTCAGGGCCATCTGCCCCCTTCTCTCTGGGTCATGCGTGTCCCCCAGGGTCAGGCAAAGCCAGGCTCCTGCGTGACCCTTGTGACTGGTACACCTTGCACAAACACACACAAGGGCAGGGCAGAGTTCCATGAATGTCTCTGATCACTGCCCAGTGGGAGGAAAGACAGGAAGGAGCTGGGAGTGGCTCCACCAGCCCCCAGCCCAGAGTGGACAGGAAAGGGCAGGCCCCCAGCACCTCAGGACTGGTGCTGAGAGAGCAGAGATCCAGGCCTGCTGCCCTGGGCCATGCTAACAACCCCAATGCCTCAGCCTCCCCTCTCAATTTCTCTCCACTCTCCCAGCAATATCTGAGGCTCACACCCAACCTGCCAGCTCCCAACCCCTAGAGCCCTTTGGTGCCTGCCCACCTGAAGTGGAGCAACCTTGTCCAGCCACCCCACCCCGGCCTCATCAGGCAGCCAGCCAGCACCCTAGGAGGCCACGGCCGAGCCAGGGGCTCTGGCCCCTCCCCAGGCCAGAGGCTCTGTTCTTCCCACCACAGCCCTCCTGCTCAGATGGCGCTGCCAAGATGGGAAGTGGGGGCTGAAAGGGGAGGAAGACTAGGCCCTTCAAAGGCCCACGTGCACAGCCAGTCAAGGACAGGAGGCTTCTGAAGTCTAGAAAGGACATCCGGAGAGTGGAACAATCAGGGGCGGAGGGCAGCCAGCAGGCGCAGGAGCCAGTCTCAAGTGCCTGTACCCCACTCCTTGTAGCTGCAGGAACCCCGTGTCTGTGAGGATGGAGCTGTGATGCCAGGACAGTCACACCGATCACAGCTAGATGTCCTGCCTCCCTGGGGGTTTGAGTTCCCCATGGACTTCTCCTTTCCACAGGCCTCCAAGGTCGGGGGCATGCGGTGCAGGCCTAGGCTCCTGCCCTGGCAAAGCCTCCTCAATACCCTGTTCTGGATCCTTGCTGCTCTCTTGCCTGGTTCAGGTGCTCTTTCTAATTCCTTTCCACGCAACTCCAGCCCCTTGTGTGACAGCCCAAGAACCGCCCAGCCTGGAGCATGCTCGTCAGTGGCAAGGCCGTGCTCCCTGCAGATGCCTACAAGCACAGCCCAGACTGCTCAGGACAGGGCTATCTGCCAGGCAGCTGCAGCGGGTCTGCCTGAATAGTGGGCATGGGGCCTTTGGGGATCCAACTGCAGGAGGAGCTAAAACCTATAGAGGCTGGTGGCTGGGGTTGGGGGGGTGTTCTCAGATCGAAGGCTGAGACAGGCTAGAACCTCACACCCCATCTCTCCCAAGTCCCTTTCACAGAGCCCCTTCTGTACCTGGAACTTGCACTGAACTCCTGGCATAAATCCCCTGGCAGGATGCTCCCAGAAAGCCACTGGGCAGCAGTCATTCCAGGTCCCAAGGGTAGACGTGGACTTCAGTGTGTCAAAACCCTACCAGCCTGGCCTTCACACCTTTGTGATGCTACAGGGAGGAGAACCTGCTGCTTCTCAGCAACCACACTGCCTCTGACCACCACAGCCCGCAGCCTGTGTGTGCCCGGAGCTGGCCTGCACCCTCACTTAGGGCAATTCCAAGAAGCACCAGGGAGAGCAGTGGGGTGGGGTGTCTGGGCTCAGAAGGCATGACCCCAGGATCTGTGAGACCCACCTGGCCAGAAAAGCTGTGCCAGGACCCTAGCAAGAGGCAGCCCCAGCTCCCGGAGGTGTCTGCACAGAAGGAGATGCTCGTGAGACTAACAACTGCCACTCTCTGAGTAAGAATGTTTTACTGTGCAAATTCACGTAGGTCCCCAGCCCGGGGGCTTAGCCCACAGCCCCAACCCAGCCCTGGCTCCAGGCCTGCTCTTTGTTCCCGGTGCCTGAAGTGCCAGGGTCTCCTGTGGAGTGTGCAGGTGCCTGTGAGTGTGCCACGCAGGGGGCGTCTCTGGGCCACAGGCACTCAGGCCTGTGGCAGCCTCAAGGTGAAGACAGGAGTAGAGTGAGGACCCCTCCTGCCCAGGCTCAGGGTCCACAGGGGTCCACACAGTCCTTTCCGCTGCGGAACACGTGGTAGATGCTGGTGGGAGGGAACATAGCGACAGCACCGAGAAGAGAGCCCACCTGGATGGCCACGCCAGCTGCCAGCAATGCTTGCTGGCCCCCACCGTGCAGCAGGGAGCTGATTGCCACCTTCACATACGAGAACACGCCCAGACACAGCACCCACGACAGCACCTGAGAGGGGACACAGCAGTAGTCTGAGCACGAGATGCCCCTGCTCCAGGGCAAACCCCCCTCCCCATTTCACGTCCCTGCTGTGCTCACCACAAGGACCACCCCTGCAGAGGTGCCCACTAGGGGTGGGCAGGGGCTCAGGACTGCCAGTGCCATCAGGTAGGCTCCAAATAGCATGCCCAGAAGAGAGAGACCGCTTAACCCTGCCAGGGACCTGCCGGGGGGTGAGCAGAGACTTAGGGCTGGCTGTGTCAGGACTTGGTCTTCACCCCTGGCTTCCACCCGCCAAGGGGTTTGGGGCCCCTTGTGTACCTGCACAGCACGCCCATGGCCAGGAAGCAGGCGAGGGGGTTGGCGGCACTGCCCAGCACCACGGCCAGGTGATAGGCCAGGCGCCCGTAGGGCAAAGAGGAAAAGCTTTGTACCGCAGGCAGCACGCCATTGGTCAGTGCATTGGTGACAGCCAGCAGGCCCAGCAGGCAGGCACTGCGGGCTGAGAGCAGCCGATAGCCCTCAGGGTCTGGGCCAGGGGTGATGCCTGCCACCTGGCTTGGTGGCTCCTGCAACAGTGAGATCTCTTTCTCCTCCTCCTCCTCCTCTGCTCCTGGGGCTCCCACCTGCAGGCCAGGCCCTGGGCCCCTTGTGGGTGCCGATGGTGGTGACGGCAACACCAGCAGAAGACCCTGGAAGGCGGCAGCTGAAGTGACCAGAAGGGCAGTAAGTGCCCAGAAGAAGGTGCTGGCAGAAAAATGCTCAGGGAAGTCCAGTGGGGGACCAGGGGTACCATTGGTAGGGGCTGGTGGGCACTCGAGGCGGCCCACACCCTGCACTAGGGCCAGCACACAGGGCAGCAGGGCGCTGAGACCCTGACCCAGGAAGAACGACCGTAGGAAGGGAGGTGACAAGCGGCTCAAGAAGGGCAGGAAAGTGACGTTAGAGGCGCAGCAGGCCATCGCCAGTACCAAGGCCAATGTTAGGAAGGCCACGGAGTGGAGCTGCCCTGCTACTGGGGCTACATGGTGCCACAGAGGGGCCAGCAGGGCTGTGCCCACCATGCTCAGCGCCTGCACCACCTGGATGGGGACCCGCTCGCCCTTGTCCAGGGTCAGCCGCCTCCACAGGGTCACCACCAGCAGACCCAGGTTCCCCAGCGCCACACACACAGAGAGGTATGCGGGGAGGCTCCAACCTGCAGGGAAGGGGGTAGGCCGTGTCAGTGGCACGACAAAGAGCAGCCGCAGCCCACCTTCCTGGGCACACCTGCTTTGGCTTCCCTGCACCTGCCTCCCACTCACCCTCCGGAAGGTCTTTTACCACCACAGGCAGCTCCACCCAGATCCCGTTGACGGCAGCCCACGAGCCCATGCCGAAGAGAGCTACCAGCAGGTGGGTCAGCGCCAGACGACCTAGCGTGGGTGCTGCCATCCGGCCCAAGGCTGGGCCCTCCAAGACAGGGCAAAGATCACAGCCAGCTCTTTCCCCACCTAGGTCCAGAGACGCTTTGGCTCTTCTGAGAACTGAAGATCTCTTCCAGCTTGAAACAGACAGGCGTTCCGGACGGATTGAGATCAGAATCGACTACGGTCGGACTCCTAAGACCAGAGGAACTGCAGGGAGCGCCGGGGGCGGGACCGGGGGTGGGGCGAGGCTGGGCGAGGCTGAAACTACCGAGTAGCGCCGACCGCCTGCGTCCAGACCGTAACACAACGATGAGGGCAGGGAGAGAAGCGGGACGTCAGCCCAGGGCGCCGCGGACCCCGGGGAGGGAGCTGATCCTCCTGCCCACGGAAGACCAGGGCTCCGAGTTGCCAGAACCACCACCACGGCCCTCACCCGCCAACGGACCCCGGGACAAGGCGCCGCTCGGTGGCACGCACGCCCCAGGGCTTGTGCGGTACCCAGCACTGCAGGAGCCAAATCAGACTCCCGACCGGGCCGCGCGCGCTCTGCCCAGGGGCCGCCCTGGAAGCCGCCCTGTGCGCCGGGGGCCCAGCACACCGCGCGCTACCCGACCAGCGGTCGGCCTCCCCGCCACACGGGGGCGCCGCTCCAACCCGGAGCCCGCAGGGCTGCCGTTCAGCAGGGCGAAAGCCGGGAACCCCCAACTCACCCGCCCGGCCTCAGGGACTTCGCTAGCAGGCCCGCCCCCCCCCACGTGGCCCAGGCCGGAAGCCCCGCCCCGGAAGTCGCGTGCCGGCGAGCTGGGCACCCTGTGAGCCTGAGGGGCGGGCAATGGGTCGGAGTGCCCCGCCCTTTCCGCACACGGTCGCGCCCCTTCCGTTCAGCTTGGGTGGGCCCCGCAGCGGCATCGGCGGCCATGGCTGCTCCGGCAGCCCCGCAGGCCCGGCGCAGAGCTGGGGTTGCTCCGCTGGCCGGCGCACGGGTCCGCTCGGCCGAGGACTGGTGGTGGGATCGGCTGGCGCCGAGCGGCTCCGGGTGCCACCTGCTGCAGTCGGACAGCATGCTACTGGTGCTGCCCGGCCCAGGGCCCGCTCGCGCCCGTACGAAAAGGCGAGCCGCCCGCCGCGCTCAGCGGCAGCCGCTCCCGGGCCCTCGCGTCGCAGCTGCCAGGCCCAAGGCCACGCCCCGGCCGGAGCCGGCGCCCGCGCCCGAGCAGGGGCCCGACGCTGGCTGGGGAGACCTCATTCCCTTGGAAATCCTGGTGCAGATTTTCGGGCTGCTCGTGGCGGCCGATGGGCCCATGCCCTTCCTGGGCAGGTAACACTGCACCCACAGCCCCGGCCTGTCGAGCGCAGCGACTTGGACCGCAAGTGGTCCGAGCGGGTGGCGGGGGCAGAGGGCGAACGCGTCTGAGCGGGCATACCCTGTTGCTCAGACGTCTATCCGGGAGCTCAGTCTCTCTGGGGGTCCATTTGGAGCCCCAGGAGCCGGGCTTTGAGCTGAGGTGTCCACCACACTGCGAGTTGCGGGGCAGGTGCCCCGTCTTAGGAAGCCTATGGTGGCAGCCGGTAGGGGCTTCGCCCACGAAAGGCCCGGCACCCTCAGCAGAGCTGTCCTCCCAGGGCTGCGCGCGTGTGCCGCCGCTGGCAGGAGGCCGCCTCCCAACCCGCACTCTGGCACACCGTGACCCTGTCGCCCCCGCTGGCTAGCCGCCCTGCCAAGGGTGGAGTCAAGGCAGAGAAGAAGCTCCTTGCTTCCCTGGAGTGGCTTATGCCCAATCGGTGAGGGGTTCCCTCTTTTCATTATCCCCTGGCTCCACCTGTGTGGTGTGTGGCAAGCCCTAGGCCCCTTCTGTCTTCTTTTACCAAGGTGTTGGGTGGGGAGGACTCCGACAGGAGGGGCAACGTGGGGATACTAGTGCAGTTCTGCCTCTGCTGTCGGCCCAGGTTCTCACAGCTCCAGAGGCTGACTCTCATCCACTGGAAGTCTCAGGTACACCCCGTGTTGAAGGTGAGAGCTCCAGGCTACCTTGCACACCAGCCATGACACACTGGGGTTGTCCAGTACTCTAGGAAGTAGGTCAGGCACCTTGGGGCCCAACGCTACCCCATGGGGATGCCTGCCTGCCTTTCCTCTTGTCTCCTCCACCAGGGAGGTCTTGGAGGTAGGGGAACCCAGGTAGACCTGGCATGGGCAAAACGGAGGTCATAGCTGAGGCAGTAGAGTGGGGTGGCACCATCCACCAGTTTCTTTGCCTTGTGGACCTTAGCCTGCCCTCCCCCAACTCCAGTTGGCCCTCTGTCTTCCCAAAGCTTGTAGGTGAGTCCTGTCCTCGGCTTGCTTTCCTCAAGCTTTCAGACTGCCATGGTGTGACCACTGATGCTCTGGTCATGCTAGCCAAAGCCTGCCGTCAGCTTCACAGCCTGGACCTACAGCACTCTATGGTGAGCCCTGTGTCCCAAGGGGCCCTGACAAAGTCTGGGCCGAGATGACAGGTTCTTGTGCTGGGTGCCCAGGTGGAGTCCACAGCCGTGGTGAATTTTTTGGAGGAGGCAGGGCCCCGAATGCGCAAGCTGTGGCTGACCTACAGCTCCCAGACGACAGCCATCTTGGGCGCGCTGATGGTAGGTCGGTGATGGGTAGGAGCAGAGCCAGATGCTGAGCTGGGGACTGCCAGGACACTGACTCTGATGTTTTCCCCCCCCTCTGCAGAGCAGCTGCTGCCCTCAGCTCCAGGTCCTAGAGGTGAGCACTGGCATCAACCGCAATAGCACTCCTCTCCAGCTGCCTGTTGAAGCTCTGCAGAAAGGCTGCCCCCAGCTGCAGGTACTTGATGCCCCACCCCTCCCAACTGTCACACCACCACCCTCCCCACCCCCGTCTGCAGCCTGGGCCTTACCCCCAGGTGCTGCGGCTGCTGAACCTCACATGGCTGCCCAAGCCTTCCGGGCGAGGGGTGGCTCTCGGACCAGGCTTCCCCAGCCTCGAAGAGCTCTGCCTGGCCAGCTCCACCTGCAACTTTGTGAGCAATGAGGTCCTGGGCCGCCTGCTCCACGGTTCCCCCAACCTGCGCCTGCTGGATCTTCGAGGCTGTGCCCGTATCACGCCTGCTGGCCTGCACAATCTCCCGTGTCAGGGTCAGCTGTGCCTGGGTGGTGGCTGGGCAGGTGAGATGTTGGGGATTCTTGCCTGCCCTGCTGCTCATGCTCACTCCTCTCACCTAGAGCTGGAGCAGCTTCACCTGGGCCTGTATGGCATGTCAGACCGGCTGACTCTAGCAAAGGAGGGCAGTGCCCTGTTGACCCAGAAGTGGTACCACACCCTGCGGGAACTGGACTTGAGTGGCCAGGGATTCAGTGAGAAGGACTTGGAGCAGGCCCTCGCTGCCTTTTCAGGCACCTCTGGGGGCTCACACCCAGCCCTGTGCTCCCTTAACCTCAGAGGTACCCGCGTCACACCAAGTACGGTCAGGTCAGCACCCCCTTCCCTGGTCCCTTGGAGCCAGTACACTTGCCTCCCTGTCTGCCTGGGGCCCAAAAGTGCTGTCCTGTCTGGCTTGTGGCCTCCAGGGGTCTGAGAGGAGTGCATGCCCTGCTTGGCCCTGGCCTTGGGGACCCCAAGGGTACTGGGCTTGGCCTCGATGGCTGTGGGTGGCAGAGCCAGGTGTGCAGCAGAAGCACACGGGGCTTCCTAGCCTGGTCCAGCCCTTCTGTGGCCTGGGTCTTCTGGGCAGCAGCTCAGCTCCCTTGGCCTGCTCTGCCCCCACAGCTCTGTGGTCAGCAGCTGCCCAGGCCTGCTGTACCTCAACCTGGAGTCCTGCCGCTGCCTTCCCAGGGGCCTGAAGCGGGCCTACCGGGGCCTTGAGGAAGTCCAGTGGTGTCTGGAGCAGCTGCTCATCACCTGTCCCTCCCCCAGCTAAGCAGCTACAGACCTCAGAGGCCTCAGCCAGCCTGCCCCACCCTGTATGCTTCCCCAGTTTTGAATATTTGAGCATTTTGTTATAATAAAACGTTTTTTTAGGAACTCTGTGTGGTCTTTGGGATAGGGTCGAGGAACAAGGATTATAGCTGGTGGAGCCCCTGGGGGCTACAGCTGGCCCAAAGGCTGTGTTGTGGGGGTTGGGGGGTGCAGCTGGCTCTTTAGCCTACCCTGGCCACCTTTTGCCTGCTCACTGGTGGGCTTGAATCTTGGGCTGAGAATGTGTCCCACCCTTGGGTGCACTGAGGGGAGCTGTCCATGGTTGTAGGGGGCAGAGGTTCCCGTGGAGAGGTGGGGCCCTGCTCATCATGGGGATTGGTGAGGGCTGCCTGCTTGCAGATTTCTCTGCAGCTTAGAGGTGGCATGTCCAGCCATCCAACCTTCAGATGAAGATCAAACCAGGCTGCACTGGGGGTCTCCAGTGGGGCGGAATCTGACCAGGAAGTGCACGTCCATCTTAGGGGTGGTCAACAGAGTGGCCCCTTCTAGAACCTGCCTCCCGGAACTTCTAGAACCCGTGAGCCGCCCAGCCTGGACCACTAACTGGCCTCACTGCCCTGCCCGTCGGTCCGTCCGAGCTCCTGCTCCTTCCTGAACCGCAGCCCTGGAGAATTTGATCTCCCAGGTAGGAGCACGACTTCAGGCAGTGGGTGGTAGTAGAGGGCGAGGCCACCAGGCTGATGCTTTTACCTGACCCAGACGCCAAAGGGGTCGGCCAGCAGCCTGCCCACTACCTCTGGCGGCAAGCTCTTCCAGCTCTGGGCCCTAGGACTCTTCTGCACCGAGCGCCACCTGGCCACGCGTCTCAAGAACAACAGTTTCTACCCGTTCACGCAGCAGCAACCAGACGGTGCGCGCGGGCGGGGCGGAGCGAGGCGAAGCGAGGCGAGACTCCGGGGAGGAGGGGGCGGGGCCCGAAGGCCTGAATAGGGCGGGGCCAGGTGGGCAGGGCCAGAGCCATGGGCGGGACCGGCCGGTACCCTCTGGGGCTCAGACGCCGCAGGCGGGACACCGCTGTCCCGAGTCCTGCGCTGGCGGGCTCTTCCCAGCAAAGCCCTGGCACCGCCACCCTCGGCTGCGGACAGGGGTCAGCAGTCCTCACGCTCCGCCATACGCCGCCCCCAGTCTTTGTCCTCGAGTACTACCTCGACACGTTGTGGAAAGGGACGCTGCTCTTCGTCGTCTGCGTGATCCTGGTCAGCTTCAGCTCCCTAAGACAGGTTGGAGGTCCTGGGCCCTACCCCACGGCCTTCCTCCCCTGAGGGCTGGACCAGATGCTCCGCACCAGCTCCCGAAGAACCCCTGCCCCATCCCCCACCCCCCGGAGCGCCCGCCTCCACCCATGAAGCTCAGATGGTCCCCATGGCGCCCGCAGGTGCAGGAGCAGGAGACTTGGGGCTTCCCTATGTATGGCATGGGCGTGGGCCTGTGGCTCATCATCTCGTCGCTGCCGCGGCGCCGCCTGGTGCTCAACCACACGCGGGGCATGTACCACTTCTCCATACAGGGCCGCACCGTGAGCCAAGGCCCCATGCACCTGGTCTACGTGCGCCTGGCGCTCAGCTCAGACGGTGACGAACGGGGTGGAGGTGGGGGTGGGGGTGTCGGGGAGAGGGAGGCTGCTGGGGAGCGGGAGGGGTGACAGGCCAGCATGCTGCCCCGCCCCGTCCCAGAGGCCCGGGCTGAGTCCGCGCCCCTCCCCAGCCCACGGGAGGTGCTTCTTTCAGCTGGTCCTTGGCGGCCACAGGCTGGAGCCGCTGGTGCTAGCGCAGCTGTCGGAGCGCTACGAGGTGAGTCCCGCCCCTGACACGACCCCTCCTCAGGACAAAATGACACTGACCACTGTTTAGTTTCTTTGGATGGGGCCATTTCACACGCAAAAGGTAAATACAACGCGGTCAGGGGAGGGGGAAGCCTAGAGGGTGCGGCGGGGCCAGTCCTGTCCGGGTGGGAGCTGACAGCCACCCGCTCCGACAGCAAATGGAATACCTGGGCCGTTACATCGCTCGGAAACTCAACATTAACTACTTCGACTACCTGGCCACGTCCTACCGGCACGTGGTCCGCCACCGGCCGCTGGGGGCCGCCTTCAGCCCTAGCATCGTGTTGCGCAAGAACCGCGTCAACGACAGGGACAGTCTGAGCCTCTCTCAGTCCGACCTGGAGGTGTGACTATGAGGCCTTCACTCCCCTTCTTCCCCACCCCCAGGACTATGTTTTCCTTTGCCCTGTAGCCTCCCATCCCTACTCTGGGGTGGAGCGAATGTCAGGCCCACCCACTGGCCTTCCTCTCAATAAAGCTGCCTCAGTTTCCAGACCTCGTTGGGAGGTGGGGAGGCACTCCTGTTCTGGGGCCTTCCACCAGTGCACACTGCCCAGGGCTTCAGGGAGCATGTCCCCTGCAGCCAACAGAAGCAAATCCCAGATGGGAGGTGGAGCAAGGGTGGTTGCAGGCAGGCCTCAAAGAGTGGACCCATCACCAGGTAGGCTCAGGACTTGCTGCCCTTCTTGGCCAACACACTTAACTAGCCCTATCTGATCTCAGAAGTGCTGGCCAATGAGTGGAATCTGGGAGTCCAAATCTGACTGGTCTAGTCTGGGTCAGGTGCCTGCCTCTTCTTAGTCCAGCCAGCAGTGGGATGGGGTAGAGCCAGAGAGCAAGCCCTGTGCCTGGGGATGCATCCTGCACTAAATACCCCCCAAAATTGTTGCTGCATACCTTTTAGGCCAGGGCATGAGGCCTCCTGGTAGGGGGGGTAGGCCTGTGGTGACCACGGCACTTGCTCTATGTGCCTGCTGGAACTCCAGTCCCATGTTCCCTCTCCAGCAGAACCCCCCAGCTCTGACTCCAACACCTGAGGCCTCCTGGGCTCTGGGGGCTGCCATGGGAACAGAGAAGGCAGTGGGCCATGGGGTTCTGGGAGGAACAGTGCCTGGCACTGTCCATCTGGCTGTCTTGGTCAGCATGCTGCTGGCCCAGGTCTTTGGGCATTGTGTTAGTTAAGTGTCCCTGGAACCAGGAGTGGCTACATAATATGCAGGGCTCCATGCCAAATGAAAACTTGGAGCCCGTTGTTAAAAAGTTATTAAGAAAGTAAGCACAGTGACATGCACCTGTAATCCCAGCTACTTGGGAGGATAAGGCTGGAGGATCGCTTGATGCCATGAGTTTGAGGCCTGCCTGGACAACATGGCAAGACTCTTGTCTATAAAAAATAAAAATAAAGTTGTGAAGAATTTCAAGATGGAGACAGCAGAGCATTAAACCAAGCACAAGGCCCTGAGCTTGGTGCCCTGTCACATGCCCATGAAGCCAACCCTGCCTGGAACCATGACTCGGAGTCACTGGGTCAACCTCTAACCCCAAGGCTGGCCAGACCCAGTGGGCACATGGGCACTCCCACCCATTGCTGGAGCATGGTCTGGGGGCTGTTGGAGTTGCTTTAGGTAGTCCCTGGAGGAATTGTTAGTAATGGCACAAGTGCAAGGACCCCCTTACCCCCAGAAGATGGGGCCTAAGATGTCCCCAGAGTGGCAGTACTCAACTTTTACCAGGGTTTGGGTTAGGGACTTACTTTAACTCAGGCAAAGTCCCTGCTCTTCTGGAGCTGACGACCTAAGGGGAACCCAGAAGGCAGAGCTAACTTCTTTGCATCCAAAGTGGCTGGAGGAGGGGTAGGGTCCCTCTAGCTAGAGGCTCAGGAAAGGCCTTTCCTGGGAGTGGCCTTTGAGTTGATACAAGCTGCAGGGGAGAGCATTCTGGATAGAAGGGGCAAGAAGCACAACTGGTGTGACACAGGACTGAGCTGCATGTGCTCAAGAAGCTGCAAGGAGACTAAGCCGGTCATAGGGGAGAGGACTTGGGGAAGGAGGCCCGAGATAATCTGGAAAGAGCAGGCAGAGTTTTTAGTCCTCCTTGCAATGGGAAACTGCTGGAGAGTTGTAAGCAGAGATGCACTATGCTCCAGGGAAGGAGTGATGGAAAAGGACCCCGAGGTTGCAGCAAGAGGAGCAGAGGAGCAGGGATCACCAGCAGGTACAAGCCACAGCTGGAAGGCAAGTGGGCAGGACTTGCTGGCAGGCTGGGCGTGGGCCGCAGAGAAGAGCAATTCCAGGTAAGGCTGGGTTTCTGGTTGGGCGCTGGGGCTGGGGGTTGTTGGGGAGGGCTGGCAGTCAGGAGTTCTGAGTTAGACCAGGTGTGTGGGACTTTGTCAAGGGAATTTGGAAAGGCAGAAAGGCCATGGAGAGAAGGGGAAAGGGGAAGCACGGATGTGACACCATTGTCCCCCCGAGGTCCCTACAGCCAAAGCCCTGGATGAGAAATTGCTGGCAATACAAAAGCGCCTGGCTTCAGAGATAAAGGGCAGAGGAGAGGCCCACGGAGGAAGAGCTAGAAAACCAGAGAGGAAGGGAGAGGGGACCCAAGTCCAGCAAGATGGGGCTCACCAGGAGTGGCACTGCTCCTTCAGGAACAGTCTCAGAGAAGGGGGCTCAGCAGCACTGCAGAAGTGGTGGGGAGTGGGGGGCGGTGGTGAAAGGGAAGTAAAGATCACACAGGAAGTTTCACTGTCAAGGGAGAGAAACAAGGTGGCAGGTTGCAGGAGGAAGGTCTTGCTTGTTCATTTTAAAAGGCATATTAGCGGCCGGGCGCAGTGGCTCACGCCTGTAAGCCTAGCACTCTGGGAGGCTGAGGCAGATGGATCATTTGAGCTCAGGAGTTGGGGAGCAGCCCGAGCAAGAGTGAGATCCCGTCTCTACTAAAAAATAGAAAGAAATTAGCCAGACAACTAAAAATATACAGAAAAAAATGAGCCAGGCATGGTGGCGCATGCCTGTAGTCCCAGCTACCCGGGAGGCTGAGGCAGGAGGATCGCTTGAGCCCAGGAGTTTGAGGTTGCTGCGAGCTAGGCTGACACCACAGCACTCTAGCCTGGGCAACAGAGTGAGACTCCGTCTCAACAAAAGGAAAAAAAAAAAAGGCATATTAGTGTGCAGGTGGGAATGACCCAATATAGATTTATTACGAAGCAGGTCCAGGGGACATTGCCAGAACACAGTTCTTGGCTGGGCAGAAAAGGAGAGGATTAGGAACACAATTGGGATTGGAAGCAGGGTCTTTTTGTCCCTCTTTCACTTACTCCTTACTCCTTAGAAAGGGACACCCCCCCCCATTTAGCTAGGCATATGGTCACACACAATAAAGACTATGCTTCCCAGCCTCTGTTATAGATTGGTACAGGTAGTTATGAGATGAATTCTTGGCCAATGCAATATAAGAATTGGTGTGTGTAATTTCCAAAAGTGTCCTTAAAGCAGTTTGATTGTCTTCGCCATTTTTTCTTTTTGTGGGCTGGAATGTATTCATGATGACTGGAGCTCAGCAGCCATTTTGGACCATGAGGTAGAATGCATGTGCTGAGGATGGCAGAGCAACAAGATAAAATTGTGGAGCTTGGTGATTGTGGAGTTGCCCTATCAATCCTGGATGGGTTACATTGGAGTCTCTTTATGTGAAAGAGAAAAAAATTATACAGTTTAAGCTATTGTTACTTGGAATTTTCTAACATTAGCGGCAAGCTTGATTCTAACTAATAAGAAAGTTGTTAGCTTTGAAGGGTATTAGGAGGTTTTAAGGAAAAAGGGAAGGTATGAAATAGTCATTTCAGGGAATGGGAGAGTAACTGGATGAGGAAAGTATAGTAAAATTGTATAGCAGTGCAGAATGCTTAGTTGAGATGTGTGTCATAAAATGTGAAGGGCCAATGAGTGTAGTGTTACATTTTTCTCTTGCAAAGTGTTGCTGTTAGATGCAGGTGTGGAGCAGGTGACAGTTTGGTCTAACAAAGGTAGCTCTTTAACCAGGACAATAGGATAACAGTGTGGGGCCAAGAGAGTGATTATGATTCTGAATCATGGAAACTGAGCCGGGAAGGCAGGGTGAGGACAAGGAGCTTCAGTTCCCTATTGCTGAGTACCCCACCACCCTAGACTGAAGGCTTCAAAACAGCAATGATGTTACTCTTTCTCATGATTTTGTGCGCTGGCTGGGCTCAGCTGGGTGGTTCCACTCCACAGGGTTATTTGGGATCACTCATGTGGGTACACCAGCCAGAAGCTTAGCTGAGGCCAGAATGTTCAAGATGCCCTCTCATCCTTCAGAGCCTCTCTCCAAGTGGCATCTCACCATTCAGCAGGCTATCTGAGCTGCTGGCTCCAGGGGGAGTGTTATTAGAGGACAGACCCCAGGGAGCACCTGTCTTATAAGGCATCTGTGTGCCTCATTTACTGGCATCCCATTGGCCAAGCCCAGTGTCAGTATGGAGGGGACTAGATGAGGGGTGAGCCGAAGGAGGCGAGGGTTGGTAGGGCCATGGATGTAAGCAGGCTGCTGCAGTCTTCCCTCTGGCCCCTCCCAAGACCCCCAATATCTCACCACTTTACAGCACCCACCTCAGGCTTGAAGTCCAGGGTCTTGGCATCTAAGACAGGTCCAGGTGCAGATGAACTTTCTCAGGTGCAACCTACGAGTGTGGGTCTTCAGGTGCAGAGACCTAGGAGCTAAAACACAAGGACCTTCCCCTACACATGCTATGTACAGTAATGAAACAGAGTTAGTATATCTTTAATTGACACTTCTGCTAAAAAGTGGGAGGAGCCTTGAGTGTGTGCTGGATGTCGTAACCAGCTTCCAAAGAACAAAGCATAGAAAAGGACGAATAGGCCAGGCGTGGTGGCTCGTGCCTGTAATCCCAGCACTTTGGGAGGCTGAGGTGGGAGGATTGCTTGAGGTCAGGAGTTCGAGACCAGCCTGGACAAGAGTGAGACCCCGTCTCTATGAAAAATAGAAAAATTAGCTGGGCATGGTGGTACGCATCTCTAGTCCCAGCTACTCGGGAGGCTGAGGCAGCAGGATTGCTTGAGCCCAGGAGTTTGAGGTTGCTGTGAGGTATGATGATGATGCCACTGCACTCTAGCCTAGGTGACAGAGCTAGACTCTGTCTCAGAAAAAAAGAAAACAGGAAAGAAATGTGGTTGGGTTCAAATCCATCATCTTGCTGTTTGTTTCCTATTTGCTCCATCTGTTCTGTTTCCCTCTCTTTTTCTGCCTTCTTTTGCATTCATTGAGAAGTTTTCATGATTTATTTTCCACGCTAGCCTATTGGCTACAGCTCTTGTGCTACTTTGTGGCTGCTTTATCATTTACAGTACACATCTCCAGCTTGTCACAGCCAGCTTCCAGCAGTGGCGTAGCACTTCAGACATACGCTGAGACTCTCACCATAGTGTGTTCCATTTCTCTTCTCCTGGCCACTGGCTATTTTATTATACATTTTCCCTCCACATATATTGTAAATCCTAAATGCATTTTTATTGTTTTATTTATTTATTTATTTATTTTTGAGACAGAGTGTGGCTCTGCTGCCCTGGCTAGAGTGCTGTGACCTCAGCGTAGCTCACAGCAACCTCAAACTCCTGGGCTCAGGCGATCCTCCTGCCTCAGCCTCCCGAGTAGCTGGGATTAGAGGCATGCGCCACCATGCCCGGCTAATTTTTTCTATATTTATATATTTTTAGTTGTCCAGATAATTTCTTTCTATTTTTAGTAGAGATGGGGTCTGACTCTTGCTCAGGCTGGTCTCGAACTCCTGACCTTGAGTGAGCCACCTGCCTTGGCCTCCCATAGTGCTAGGATTACAGGCGTGAGCCGCTGCGCCCAGCCCATTGTTATTGTTTTATATTTAATCACTTGATTGTCTTTTAAATACTAAAAAGCAAAGTCTTCACACATACCCACCTAGCTACAATTTCCAAGCTTTTCACTCCTTGGTGGAGATCTAGATTTCCATCTGGTATCAGTTTTTCTCCCAGAATGACTTCCTTTAAGATATCTTGTAGTGTGGATCAGCTGGTGATGAATTCTTTCGGCTTTTGTAAGTTTGAAAAGTCTACTTAGCCTTCTGTTTTGAAAGCTATTTTCACTGGGTGTAGAATTTTAGGTTGACAGGCTTGTTTTTTTCTTTCAACACTTTGAAGATGTTGCTCCAGCTCTCTTTGCCCTTTCTTTGGCTCTCCCTTTGCTGCTACAGTGGGTCCGGTCGTCATCTGTGGCGTATGTACCATGCTCTGTAAATCTATATCTTGTTCTTGCCCTATAATTCTATCTTTCTCTTCTCAATAAACCTCATTTTCGTGCTTGCCTAAAAAAAAAAAATGTTGCTCCACTATCTTCTAGCTTGTTGGGTTTTTCTCCATGAGAAATCTGCTGTCATCCTTATCTTTCTCCTGTGTCCATAAAATGTGGGTTTTTTTCCACCCTTTCCCTCTGGCTGGCTGCTTTTAATATCTTCTCTTTATCACTGGTTTTAAGCAATTTCATTATGATAAGCCTTGATGTATATAGTTTTCTTCCTATATTGTGTGCTTGGGGCTTGTTGAACTTCTTAGATTTGGGGGTTTATAATCATCATGAAATTTGGAAAAATTTGACCCTCATTTCTATAATCCTTTTTCCCCCAATCCATCCCCATTCTTAGGGACTCTAATGACATGTATATTAGGTCCCGTGAAGTTGTGCTAGAGCTCACTGATGCTCTGTTCATTTTTTCCCCCAGTCTTTTTTTCCTCTGTGTTTACCTTTCGATCATTTCTATAGCTTTGTTTTCAAGTTCACTAATCTTTGCAATGTCTAATCTGTTGTCAGTCCCATCCTGTGTATTTTTTTTTAATCTCATGCATTGTAGTTTTTATCTCTAGAAGTCTAATCGTGCTTTTAAGCTTTGTTAGGCGTGCCCAGGGCAGTGTTTGGTCTAATGTTAGTTTTCCTGATTATTGAGGAAAGGCCTTCTGAATGTTTGACCTGATACCTTATGAGGTTTTCCACTCTGGCTGTTGGGATCAATCATTATTCCTGGCCTCGTGTGCACTCCAGGGCTTGCTCCCTCTCATCCTTTCAGGTGAGTCTTTTCCTAGACTCTGGTACTTGCCTCACATATGCACCATTTTCTCTGCCGAACACTTGAGGGCCCTCAGCAGACTTCTGGGCTGTGCTCCTCTCTCTGGTTCTCTGCCACATGGACTCTGGCTGCTCTGGCCCTCCCAGATGCCAACTCCAGCTCCTACACTCAGGGAGTCCCTCTGGGTTGCCCACCAGTACTCTTTCCAGATGGTGACCGGGGGAGTCACAGGATTCATGTTTGTCCCCCACCTCTTAAGGATCATTGTCCTTCACTGCCCATGTCCAGTGTCTGTAGAACCATTGCTCCATAGCTTTTCTCCAGTTTTTCAGTTGTTTCAGGCAGGAAGACACATCTGGTGTCTGTAACTGCTCCTCAGGGCTGGAAGTGAACATGGGTCTGGGTTTCTTTGGAGCTCAGCTATTCTGATGGTGGAGTTGTGGGTCTGACCTTGGCACTCTGCCTCTGGCTGCAGAAATTAGATCCTGCCTCAGTGTGTGCCCCTTGGGGTCCTCTGCCTTTCCCCCTTGGCCTTCAATGCCAGTTAGTGGTGTTTTCAGGCTTTCATTATTCCTCCTTTGAATCCTTTTTTTTTTTGAGACAGAGTCTTGCTCTGTTGCCCAGGCTAGAGTGCCATAGTGTCAGCCTAGCTCACAGCAACCTCAAACTCCTGGACTCAAGTGATCCTCCTGCCTCAGCCTCCTGATTAGCTGGGACTATAGGCACGAACCACCTGGCTACCATGCCTGGCTCATTTTTTGTATTTTTAGTAGAGACGCTCTTGCTCAGGCTGGTCTCGAACTTCTGAACTCAAGCAATCCTCCTGCCTCAGCCTTCCATAGTGCTAGGGTTACAGATGTGAGCCACCACGCCCGGCCTTCCTTTGAATCTTTAATAGAGCCAAGCAGTGGCCACCCCACCACTCCTACCATGATTATTCCCCTATACTTTTCAAACACCTGGTATAGTGCACCAGCTGGCGCCTTCCCCACTGCCTTGTGACCATAGCTTGATGACAGTGAAAGTTCTAACAACTGGATGTCATCTGCTATGGTCTGAGCGTCAGTGTCCCCCCAAAATTCACAGGTTGAAACCTAATCACCAATGTGATGGTATTGGGAAGTGGGCCTTTGAGAGGTGATTAGGTCATTGGAGGTCTCCCTGTTCCCCTGCTTTCTTTCTGTGTGCTGATGGAAAATCACAGAGTGCCTTGACCACTCTGTGACCCCAGCCAGCTGCAGGTTTCCTAGAAGGCTTGAACCCAAACCGGGGCCTTGAACATTCTCAGGCACTGACAAAGGTACCTAGGTTTACTAGAAAGAAACTGGCCCCAACCCTGAGCCAGATTCCTTAAACCCTCATATAAACTCCATACCCTGACGCCTGGGCTGTGGACGTACCTGGGGAGAATACCCTTTTTCTCACTGTCTATAGTGAGGATGCTGCAGCCTCTGTATGTAAGTTCCCCTAGTAAATGCTGTGGACTGAGCACGCTGGTGCTCAGTACTCTCTTTGGAATCCTAACTGGCCCCGTCTTGGGAACGTTTGGGGCTCTCCCTTGTGGGAACTCCCCTGCGGCTGTTTTGGGGGCAAACTCATCCACAGAATGAAACAGTCATAGGATGGAACCCTCATGAACAAGATCAGTGCCCTTATAAGGGAAGACCCAGAGAGCTCCCTTGCCCCTTCCACCATATGAGGACACAGGGAGGAGTCTCCATTTATGAGGAAGTGAGTCCTCACCAGACACTGAATTGACCAGTGCCTTGATTTTGGGTTTCCCAACCTCCAGAGCTGTGAGAAGTAAATTTCTATTGCAGACCATGCACAGTGGCTTGAACCTATAATCCTAGCACTTCGGGAAGCCAAGGTGGGAGGATCGCTTGAGGCCAGGAGTTCAAGACCACTCTGGGCAACAAAGCAAGACTCCACATCTACAAAAAATAGAAAAATTAGCTGGGTGTGGTGGTGCGTGCCCATAGTCCCAGTTACTTGGGAGGCTGAAGCACGAGGATCACTTGAGCCCAGGAGTTTGAGGCTACAGTGAGCTATGAGTACACCACTGCACTCCAGCCTGGGTGACAAAGCAGACCTTGTCTCAAAAGAAAAAAAGGTTCTGTTGTTTACAAGATATCCAGTTTATGGTATATTGTTATAGCAGCCCAAGTGGACTAACACTTGGGCTGCTATAACACTGGCCTTATGCCCTGGACCTCTGTGCTCTGCCTCCAGCACTGACAGGCCTGCAGTGAGCAATCCTCGCCCTCATCACCCCCCAACCCAACTGCCTGCGTTTGCTGACCACTGCTGATCCCAACTCCCACAGCTTGGGTCCTCGGGGCACACTCTCTGCATTGGAGTTTGGTGTGCAGGATAAGCTATTGTGATTAACCCTGTGGAGGGAAGAGGGGACAAAGGGTTCCAAGGCCAGCCCCAGCCACCCCAGTGGGAGCTCTGGGGTCAGAGGTATCCTGTGTGGAGTCAAATGGTTAGGCCTTTCACTCCCATATTGCCCTTTGCTAGAGGCAGGCCACCCCTAGAAGGCTGTGACCTTGGCCAAGTGCTGTCGGCAGCTGAGGCAGCCCTAGAGCATCTGACAGTGGAAGGTGTCCACTCCAAGTACTGCTAGCAGTTGGGCCGAAGTCTTTCCTTGAAGGGTGATACAGGTGATGTGTCACATGTCTACCACTAAAAAAAGTAGCGATGGGTGAAGAGAAAGAAGCCACCTGGAGTCCAGGTGACACCAGCTGCCCTCGGTGAGGGGTGTGGTCACTGGGGGGCCAGGTTCCCATGAGAGGGAGAAGGGGGGCACAGCCAGAGAGCAGGGGGCCCTTTCTCAGGGGTGGAGCTGGAGGTACCCAAGTGTGAGGGTGGAAGGGAGCATGCTCTGAGGCCATGGCAGGGACAGGGCTCCAGAGCAAATGTTGAAAGTGCACACGCTCAGTGGGGAGGTTGAGGGAGGTAGGGGTGGGAAGGTCCACGCTGGGTTAGGAATAACGAGGTGGCCAGGCCATCCATGCCAAGCTGCCATGGAGTGCAGACAGGTCAGTGGCCCACCATCCCCTGCCAGAGCCTTCCTGGCTGAGGCAGACCCAGCTGCCCTCCCCTCCCCCAGCCCTTGCTCTCTCACTCCTGCATCCTTCTCTCAGTGTCTCCTTCACCACTGCCACAAAGAACTGTTTCATAGGGGTGGGAGTGTTACAAGAACATACGCATTTCTACAGCCGATGGAGCTCTACATTTAAGGTATTTTACTGCATGGAAATTATATCTCTGGCTTAGAAATTAAGTGACACTTGCCTGAGGCCGAGGGTCTGAGCAGGTCAGGCAGTTGGACTCCTCTCAAGGAGATGGTCACCTGGACTGCTTTGGGGCTGCTGGCCTCTCTGCTATCCAGCCAGAGACCCTGGACACGGGAGGCCGTGGGTTCACCTTACTGGAAGCAAGAAGCGGGCAGGGTCCAGTTGTACCTCTGGGTACTCCCCAGTTCTAGCTGGGCTGACCCAGAGCTGGAGGCCAAGGACCATCCTCATGCCTACTCTCCAGGCCCATGTGCACTTCCTGTGTCTCTATTAAGAGAAAAAAGGCATTTTGTGATATGATGTCTGAGATTTGCTTCAAAATGACACAGAGAGGCTGGGCGCCTGAGCCAGCCTCCAGTGAAGGGACCCTGACTCCACTTTTGTGCACATTTGGTATTTTCTATAATAAAACAAGAAAAAACCCTGAAATTTGCATTTTGTTATTTAATTTGCATGCCTTTGGTTCCTAATAGAGACTCTTATGTCTTGTGTAGTCAATCACCTGTTAACCCCTTTGGGGTCTCAGCATCTTTGTTCTGTAAAAAGTTAATTTATACCAGTTATTTCTTTCTGTAACTAGAATGTTAACCTGTTGTTATATTTAGTGCAAATATTTTCTACTACTTTGATATTTGCTCTTTGTTTTTGCTTGTCTTTTTCACGTGCACATTTGTGTTGTGGTCCAACCTCTCTCTTTAGCCTTCAGTTTGCCTCTGGGCCTGTCTGGCCACTCCTCATGCCCTTGTCCCCATAGGCCCTTCCTGGCACACAAAACTGTTTTGGAATAAAGACCCCTCATCCTGAAGCCCTCCCTGGCATCCTCCCTGCTCAGGGAACCTGGCTTCTTCCACGCTGCTCCCTCCCCAGCAGCCCTATCTGGGGGCCTGGAGTTGGGGCACCCTCCCCCTTGCTCCTCACTGAGGCCTGCAGCCCCTGCCCCCAAGAGTCCTAGCTAGGAAGCAGTCACCACCCAGCACCAGCCCTTGCTGTCAGCACCACCCCCACCCATTGCTGTCTGAACTCCTGTGGCCTCAACATCCTCCTGGATGATCCTTCAACAGCCTTGACCTCTTCTTCGAGACAATGTCCTATACCCTCAACCCATCATCACCAGTGACTGCCCCCACCCCATCAGCTCAATTCTACACCCCATTCTCTGCCATTGCCTCTCTGCCCAGCAGGAGGAGTGGACCCTCCAGGCTAAGCTGTCCACTGATTTTCTGGGCTTGTGCCCCACTAAGGCAGAGGGGGTGAGAACCTGACCACAGCATGGGTACAGCAGGGGCTCTGGCTTTGCTGAGGGTGGGGGTGATGGGAAAACAATAGTGGGATACCCACGTCAAGCCTGACCTTTCCAAAACATGGGACCCGAGCAGGGCAAGGAGTGGGGCAGCCAGAAGCAGAGGGAGGCAGAAGGTCACAGAACCAACACCGTACACCTCCAACCCCAAAGAGAGGGGCTGGGCGTAGCTGTAACTTGAATCAGGACAGCTGGAAGAGACCCCAGCACAGAGAGATTCTGCCGGGTGGCCTGGAGCTTCCACCGGCTGGGGGCTGGGCTTGGGGGCCCGTGGCCTCGCCTGGAGACCCTGCAATAAGTCTCCCAAGGCCCAAGGTCTCAGTGAGAAATTCACGGCGGCCTTCGGTGGAGCAGAGCTGAAACTTCCCAAGTGCAATGGGACTAGTCAACTGGACCCTGAGGCCAAAGCTCCACAGTGACCCCGGGTGCTGGGGGCAAGGGGAGCGGTGGGTCAGGATGCTAGAAGGAAAGCAGGGAAGAAGGCCCAAGTAATTGTGCCCAGGCCACATGTGTGCTCGGCTCCGGGGCGGGGCGCAGTGATGGCCAAGGCCTGGACCCAGCTGCCCCTCCCCGCCGGGCGCCCCAGGGGCTGTGGGCCCCACCGAGGGGTACTAGAGCTGCCCAATGGTCCCCTCGGGAGCGCCTGGCCGCCGGACACATGTGTCCCGCTCTGTCGCCTCGTCCGTCAAGGGGGTTGGGGGCCAAGGGGGCGGGGAGATTGACAGAGAGAGGCAGGTATGTGGACAGGGAGGCGGGGGAGGGAGAAACGAGGAATGAATGAGGGCGACAGAAAAGCAGGACAGGGAAGAGAAATGAAGTTGAAGTGGGCAGAGGACGGAGATGGGCGATGGAGTGGAGGAATGAAAGGATGAGGGAAGGGGACGGAGAGCTGGGAGCCCGAGGGACCAAAGTATGGGGACAGAGCGACAGGATCCCTGGGACGAGTGGAACGGGACTGGGATGGAATCGGAGGGACACAGTTGGGGGCGGGGAGAGAGCGGCCGGGAGGAGGCAGTGAGCGCCGAGTGAGGGGATCGCGCCTGGCACGTCCTGCGGCGCCCTGAGGGTCCACCTGGTAATTAGGCCTCGGTCCAGATGGGCCCCCAGTCCCGCAATCAAAATGTTAATTGGCCCGCGCCTCCGGCTGTGCCTCGGCCGGGCCCCCTGGGAGGAAGCCTGGACTGGCAGCGCGGCCGAGGGGGATCCCTGCCCCGCCCCCACCACGAGCCGCGCCGGCTGCTGCTCGGCGATAAGGGGGCGGCCGAGCCCCGCCCCCGCCCCTCGGGAGCGTCTGCCACGCAAGATGAATGTCCCGCCGCTGCCGGGGCCGCTGGCACAAAGCGGGTCCGCGGTTTCCGCCGCGCCCCGCGCCGGGCTAGCTCGGTCACACCCACCCTGGCTGGGCGCCGAGCCGGGGACTACCGAGGCAGCCGGTCGGCGGGCGGCCGGGGGAGGGGCGCTGAGCTCAGCACTCCAGGCGCGCCCCCGTGCGCGGTCCCCGCGCGACTGTTCCCTGCAGGGCCCGCCCGCCGCGCGCTCCCGGTCACTGTCCGCGGGCCCGCTGTGCCGCCCGGCACAAGGTCACCGCGCAGCAATGAGCGCGCGCGCCCCCACCTCGTGTGCGATCCCAGCTCAGCGGCGCCCCGACACTCCCCAGAGCCACCCCCGCAACCTTGGTGCCCAACGACAGCAGGCCGCACGGGGGCGCGCTTGGAGCGTGGAGACCCGAACGACCGCGCGGGGGCGGGTGAGGGACAATGGCGGCGCCGGGCCCTAATTGGGGACATATGTACCCGCGCGCGGCCATTGTGCGGCCCGGAGCCCCGGAACCCCAGCGCCCCGACGCCCCTCCATTGGCAGCTGAGCCTGACGTCATGGGGGCTGCAAACTCCGGGCGGGCGGCCACAGGAAGGGTTATCCGCCTGGTTGCGGGGCTGCCGGGGGGGAGCTGCAGCCGCGCGGAAGGGCGGAAAACCACCAATGAAGCCGAATTTCAGGAGCAGGGTCATGGTAGCCCCTTCCCCCTCCACACCCAGCTCGCTGCAACGCCTCTGCGTTCTACATTCGCCCCGTGGGAGAGAGGCGTGGGGCGGGGAGGCCCTTCCAGCGGGCACGGGGTCAGCCTGGGTGACCGAGTGGCAGGACACATTGCGGCACAGGGCGCACGCAGCGCTGCCACACTGCGCTTTCGCTGCCTCAGCATTTGCTCCCTTGTCTTCCGCCTCCCCCACCCGCCCCTGCAGATCCCGCGCCTCCAGGCCCCAAGCGGGGATGGCCGGACTCGGCTGGAATCCGCCCTGCGTTCCTCCCCACAGGACCCAAAGTCTGGGGCACATGGGTCCCAGGCCTGTTCCCATCTCTTCCCACACGCCTGACAATGCCAGCGACCGCTGGGCCGCAGTTCCCTGAGCCGCGCAGGGGAATTCCCCACACATGGAGGCCGAGGCATCCCCAGGACCCCTCCCAGGAGACCCTGGCCCGGGCTCAGCCCAGCACAGCCATTTCCGACGGCCTCTCCCGCCTCCCCTCAGTCCCCCTCCCCCAGCTCCTGGGCTTTAAAAGCCCGAGGCTGAGCCTAGGCGCAGGCAGAGGCGGCTGCGGGCTCAGGAACCCGGCCCAGGAGCTGTCCGAGCGCCGAGCCCCGCCCCCGGAGCCCCTGTCCCTCCCTCCCTCCCTCCCTCGGCCCGCCCTCCCTGCGCACCCCTCCCCCCGAGGACCCCCGCCCCCCGCCCGCCGCCGCCGCCGCCGCCGCCGCCGACACTGCTAGCTCCGGCTGCAGAACAATAAAGCAAGCCTCCCAGAGACCCCCGCCGAGGACCCCCGACCGGCGATTGAGCCCCCGCGGACCGCCCCTCTCCGCCCTTGCCGGCTCAGCGCGCCCGGGCGCTGGCCGCGGTGCTGCCCAGTCCGGCGCTGGCCGCGGTGCTGAAGCTGCGGGCGCTGCAGCCGCTGCCGCCGCTGTTCTCCAGGCCCCGCGCCGCCACCCCCGGTGGCATGGGGGGCTGCTGACTGAGGCTCCGCCGCGCCGGCGGGGGGGAGGGGAAGGGGGCCGCGGAGCCGGGCCAGCCCTGCACCCACCCGCAGCCTCCGGGCCCGGGACGGAGCCGCTCCCCCCTCTCCGCCCCCCCAGCCTCCTCCCCCGCCTGTCCAGGGGCGGCACTGCGGGCTGGGAAGCCGGGACCAGAGGAGGGAAGGAAGGAAGGAAGAAGAGAGGAGAGGAGAGAGGAAGAAGACGACGAAGAGGGACCCAGAGGGACAGAGGAGCAGACGCAGGGCAGCCAGGAGGAGGAGAGAGGACGGCACTCTCCTGGCAGCATCCAAAGGCCAGAGTGGGGACCTGCGCTGCCTCCGCTGCTCCTCGGATGGTGACGGGGCCCCGCCGCAGCCGCAGTCCCCCTGAGCCCCGGCTCCACAGGCCCGCAGCGCCGGAGTCCCGCAGGAATCATGCCCAGGTCCTTCTTGGTCAAGAAGGTCAAACTTGACACGTTTTCTTCGGCTGACCTGGAGAGCTCCTACGGGCGCGCCCGCAGCGACCTCGGCGTGCGACTGCACGATAAAGGTGAGAGCTGGGCTGAAGCTGGGACCAGGGGCCCAGGGCCTTGCTGGAAGGGGTCGAGGGCCAGAGTGTGGGGGTGGGGGAGGAAGAACCGAGGAAATAGACTGGGGTACACAGAATAGGCAAGAGGCTGTGGCTGGAGTGGGACTGCAGGGGGTGGGGAAAGGGGAACACATAGGCAGCCCAGACCTGGGCAAGGCTGGAGAGACATTGGGGAAGAAGGGTCAGGAAGAGGAGGCACCTGAAGGCACACACTGACCCGCACCCTGACCCATGTGGGGACAAACAGCCACATGGATGCCTGCCGGATGACAGGACCCTGCTATGTGGGGACATGCAGACCCATACCCAGAAACCTGAGCCCACCTCACTACCCTCTTCTCTAAATCAGTTGCACCACCAGAATGCCTGCTGGGGCTAGCTGGGGAATGCTGGGAGCTTCAGGGAGTAGGCATGGAGTCCAGCAGGCCGCCCACCTGTCAGGGCAAAGGAACCAGCAAAGGCAGCAGCTTCCCTGGAGCCAGGGTCAGGGAGAAGGATGTGGGGAGGTGGGGTGTGGGCAAGGGAGGCCCAAGGTGCTGGAGGCAGGGGGAGGCTCTTTGTGTAAGGGTGCCCAAGTTCAAGGACAACTGTTAGCATGCAGGAGAGGGGAACGGGAGTGCCAGGCAGTGTGCGGTGGCAGAGCAAGTGTGACCTGCAGGAGCGAGAGCCTGTATGGATCCATGTGACTGCATGTGGCCATGTGACCGTGTGCGCTTGTGTGACCCTATGTGAGTGTGTGCTTGCCTGTGTGCCACTACATGGGACCATGTGACTGTGAGTCTGTTGTGCACCATGTGACTGAGAGTGTGTCCAGGGTGGCGGCATGTGTGACCCCGCATGAGTAGGTGGTGAGTTTGGGAGGTCAGAGTACAGGCTACCCTATGAGGGGACTCCAGGGCTGATGGTGGCAGGGAGGTTCGGTGTAATCCTGAAAGAGCCACAGCCTGCATCATTAGGGGTGTGCATTTGTGACTTTGAGGTTGTGAGATCCATCTTGTGCCTTGGGAACAGCATAAATGATGCTGCTCTCCTGCAGCTTGTCCCTGTGAAGGTGTCCCCTGGTGGACACCCTGGCACTCTTCTCACCACAGCTCTCCCTAGCTGCCTGTTGAGGAGCTTGGAAAGGACCCCAAAAGGGGAGTGTGGGCAGAAGAGGGCAATGTTGAACAGGGTAGGACCCAAAAGTGCAGGATAACCGGAGAGAGTGAGTGAGAACCAGAATGGACTTGGACAGAGGGAAGTGAGGCTTGAGGCACAAGGGTAGGGGCCAAGTCCAGTGAGTGGTGGGATAAGGGAGATGAGAGGGAGATGCTGGTGAGGGCCAGAACTAGGGGAGGTATAAATCTCTAGGGCTGGTTGGGGGGCGCCTCAGGGGCCAGGGAGGAGCAACATCAAAATGGACCACGGATCTGGGGGCCCAGGCAAGAGCCGGTGAGGACCCGGGAAAGGCAGGACCGATGGGGTCCCTGGGCCAGCGGCCCTGGCTTTGTGCGCGGCGGGTCTGCAGTGTGTTGCATAATCAGGGAAAACTGCTGAAGTGGGGAGAACCCGAGGGGGAGGAGGAGGAAGAGTGGGGGGAGGAGGGAGAGGGAAGCGCCACCCCTCCCCCCTGACCTTGAGGCTCGGGGGAAGGGGGGCAGCCGCGCCCGAAGATGCGCCTCTCTCCTCCCCCCACGAGGGTGGGGCGCTCGGGCGGCGGGGGCGGAGCCTGGCCCAGCCCTGTCTCATCCTCTTCTCTCCTCTCTTCCCCTCCTGTCGTCTCCATCCTCCCTGCCCCGCGGTCCCTCGGCCCCCTCTCCTTTGTCCTTCTCTATGTTTGCCTCTTGCCCGGTACTTGGCGTCTCCCGGCCTGTGTCGGTTCTGTCTTCCGCCGACCCCACGCCATGTGTATCTTGCCCGCTGCCCCATTCCCATCCCGCTGTCTGTCTGTCCACCTCGGCCCGCAGGATACCTCAGCGACTACGTGGGGCCCTCATCCGTCTACGATGGCGACGCCGAGGCGGCGTTGCTCAAAGGGCCGTCCCCGGAGCCCATGTACGCTGCAGCCGTGCGGGGAGAGCTGGGTCCTGCGGCCGCGGGCTCGGCGCCGCCGCCCACCCCGCGCCCGGAGCTGGCTACAGCTGCGGGCGGCTACATCAACGGCGACGCTGCAGTCAGCGAGGGCTACGCGGCCGACGCCTTCTTCATCACCGACGGGCGCTCGCGCCGTAAGGCTGCAAATGCCAATGCTGCTGCCGCTCCCTCTACGGCCTCAGCGGCGGCCCCGGATGGGGACGCCGGAGTCGGGGGCGGGACGGGCGCGCGCAGCTCGGGATCCGGGCCCGGGGGTCGGGGCGGCACGCGTGCGGGGGCAGGCACCGAGGCGCGCGCGGGGCCAGGGGTGGCAGGCACTGGTGGCCGGCACGCGTGCGGCGAGTGCGGCAAAACGTACGCCACGTCGTCGAACCTGAGCCGGCACAAGCAGACGCACCGCAGCCTGGACAGCCAGCTGGCGCGGCGGTGCCCGACGTGTGGCAAGGTGTACGTGTCCATGCCGGCCATGGCCATGCACCTGCTCACGCACGACCTGCGCCATAAGTGCGGCGTGTGCGGCAAAGCCTTCTCGCGACCCTGGCTGCTGCAGGGCCACATGCGCTCGCACACCGGGGAGAAACCCTTCGGCTGCGCGCACTGCGGCAAGGCCTTCGCCGACCGCTCCAACCTGCGTGCACACATGCAGACGCACTCGGCCTTCAAGCACTTCCAGTGCAAGCGCTGCAAGAAGAGCTTCGCGCTCAAGTCTTATCTCAACAAGCACTACGAGTCGGCCTGCTTCAAGGGCGGCGCTGGCAGCGGTGGCCCCGCGGCTCCCGCGCCGCCACAGCTCAGCCCTGTGCAGGCCTAGGGCGGCGGGGTCTCCGCCAGCCAGGTCGGCTCTCAGCAATACGGGCCCCCAGGGAAGTCTCTGCCGGCGTCCAGGAGGAGGGGCCGGAGGGCGGGCCCCTCCTCACAGCAATAGGGGGAGGGGGGCCCGGTCCCAACCCGCCCCGCCCGCCAGGGGCCTTGCCGGCCTCTTCAAGCAATAGGGTCCTGAGGGGAGACCCACCCCAAGCCCCTTCCCCTCCCCTCCAGGGTGCCCCAGGCTTTCTCCCAGCAATAGGGTCGAGGAGACCCAGAACCGAACCTCATCTCCGAGTTGGGTCTCTGAAGACGGGGTGGGGTGAGGTAGGGAGCGCCCTCTTTCTCCCTCCTCTGCGCCCCTGGATCGCGTCGCAGAGACTCAGGTCTTCCCCGCCCCTTCCCAAGCCTTCAAGGGCCGGGCCTGCGGCCCAGACGTCCAGGGAGCCGGTTCCTCCCCGGCAGCAGGCCAGGGGAGGAGCAGGAGAGGGGCGGGCCTGCAGAGGCCTTCCTGCCCCCCACCCACACCCCGCAGTCTTCGCCGAACTCCCAGGAGTGTTAGACATGTTGGGATCGGGGAGGGGAGCGGACGGCGGCACCCTTCTCCTTCGGGTTGCTTCTGGGGCCTCAGTCCGAGCCGCCCCCCCGACCTTCGCCTCGCATCCTCTGCCAAATCTGAATTCTTCCAGCCCAGCTTCCCGGGCGCTGTCCTCCATAACGAATAATAATGACACATATCGAATCGCATGGACTTATCCGACCTCCTCAGACCCCGCTCCCGCCCTGCCCCGGGGCTCCCTCCCTCGTACCCCGGGTATTCGGTGTTGGAGGACGGATTCCCGGGGCCCAGCAGGCAGGCCTGGGTGCTGCCCTCTGCACATCTCTCTGTATTCGCTTTGCGGGTAAAGCCCCCTGGGGGGGTTGCGGACGCGTCGGGTTTCTTTCTGTATTTGTACGTTTAATTTATGAACGGATTGCACTCGGGTCAGGGAGGGGGCGCTGAACCCCCCATCCTTCCCGCCGACGCCCGGGCCTTGGGATGTCCAGGATTACTTTCCCCGCCCCTAAGGCCCGCTCCTAGCTGGGCATCTCTAGGGAGCCTCAGGCCCCGCCTCTCAGAGGCCGGCCCCTCCCCTGAGACCCAGGCCCCGCCCCTCCTCGGTTGCCAACTTTCGCCCGTCTATGCCAAAGCCTCGGCGGCGACCCCGCCCCAAGGGCCCGCCCCATTGGCCGCCGCCTTTGTGACGTCACTGCATGCAGCCCCACCCCTCCTCCCGACCCTACCCGGGGCTGCCCGCTCCCCTCCCTTTTAGGTAGTCCGATGCCGACTATAGAGCAATAATGCGCACTGCATGCGAAGCTGCCGCCGCCTCTAGAGTTACTGAGAATCAGGTATCCCTTTGCCCCATCCACCCCATAGGCCCCTAGATCAGGGACGCTGCGCGGGGCCGGCCGCGCAGACTTTCTTCCTCCCCCTTCCCTGCCCCCCCACGGCAGAGCCCGGCGGGTGTACTGGTTCTGGGGGCGGGGGTGGGGTGGCTGGACCCACGATCCCTCCTTCAGTCATCCATTACTCTCCGACCGTTCATTAGGCACCTACTATGTGCCAGGCCCATTGCTGAGTCCGCCAGGGATGCGGTGACCTTCGGGAAGGTGCGTGTGCAAGACAGGTGGCAACAGGCTCGGGTGGGCCAGGGAAGGATGCCCATGCAGACAGACCAAGTCCCTAGGCTCAGACGGTCCCCTCCTACTCCTCTCCACCTCAGCCCGCTCCTTGCTGGGCACAGATGGGCTCTACCTTTGACTTGGGCCTTTTGGGTCTAGCTGAGGTGACAGACCCAGGGCCCCAGGGCCCAGCGCCAGCCACCAGAGCCGCCCATACAGGGGTCGTCTTCTGATACCCTGGAAACGCGGCTTTGCTGTGTCCGGCCAGGGGCAGGGCCCTGGCAAGAGAAAAAGGTGCAAGCTTGAATATGTGACGTGGCCAGCCTCATCCCCAGCACCCAGCTTGGCTGCCCCCACAGGGGCACAACGTGGGCCCACATCCGAACCCCTACACAACCAGGCGTGGTGCCCACACAGCTCCCAAGCTGGGCTCTGCCCACCTGTGCTGCATGCACACACACACAGGCGCCCCCACCCCACCCCACTCCACTCTCCTGTCTACCTACCTAAGGAGAAGGCCTGAGGGCCATGGGCCCACCAGAGTCTCCCACTTCCCCTCACATCTCGCCGCCGTGGAAAGCCATGGGCCCTTTCCCGCCCCCATAACTAAGCAGCACAATAACCGACTTAGCGAATTCAGGTAGAAGGAACGTTTAGGTAGCACCTATTTTGTACTGATTCTACAAGTAGGGCCCGAGGTGCGGGGGCCCTCGGGTGGGGGCTGCGGCCGCCGGCCTGCCCCGCCCCCACCCCCGCCTGCGCCCCACCGCCGCCTTGTACATATTCCCACCCGGAACTGGCCGGGATTTTTACTCGGGCCGCGCCCCTGTTCCGCCCCCGTTTGGGGCCGGGCCGGCCAGACAGACCAGACGGACGGACGGACAGACCTCCTTCCTAAGCACAATAGCACCAGCTCCCCGGAGCGCCGCACCTCCACGAGGAGAATAAATGCCACTCTTGATAGAATTTGGATTGTCGGGCTGATGTATCCTGGGCTGGGCTGCGCTTCTGGGGGGCCAGTGGGCATCTTCCCAGTCCTGCCACAGTACAGAGGCTGACGCCTTGCAGGCATCAACGCGGCAGGTTTTTCAAAGAAGGCTTTCTTCTTCCACTGGGAAGCAAAGCAGTTGGCATTTTCCCAGGAGCAGGTGAATCTGCTCTGCGACAAGAATTGGACACTAAAGGTCTCCAGCCCAAAGTCAGGCTCAGCTCAAGGCTGATCTAGAATGGCCAGAGTAGGTATAGCAGGGGCTGCAGCCCCCTAGCCTGGGGTGTCTCCACTCTACACCACCCTCCATGTAGGGGCTTCTGCTGCATTGGCAGGCCTGACAGCCACAAGTCAGCTCTCTGAGATGCTGTTGGAAGAAACAGGGATGTCAGAGTGTTAGAAGTCTGGCCCCTCCCCGTGGCCTGATACCCACATTCTGACCCCCAGGCTTCCAGGTTATGGGTCCCCGCTGTCTGAGGAGGCCTGTATGGACAGCTGGGCTGGACCAGTTCCAAGGAGGAGGTGCCCAGAGGGCATATAGGCTTCTGTAGCCACCCATAGCCCCAGGGCTCCAGACAGGATGAATACAGTTGAGATGAGAGGTGGGGCTGTGCTGAGAGAGCAGAGGAGCAGGGAGCAGCAATGGCACCTGATAACCAGGTAGGTAGGCATGAGCTGAGAGGCCCAAAGTTTTGGGGCACGTATGGTCAAACCAGGTCAGCTCTAAGCCAAGGGCCAGCACAGCTGCCCATGCCCTGGCAGTGATAGGGGATAGGCCTGCCTAGACTCCATTGGGGTGGAGAGCAGAGAAGCTAGTTCTGCAGCAGATTATAGCCTGGGGGCCTGCTGTTTGGAGGGGGCTCTGATGGGGGTGAGTGCCCCCTTCTGGAGAGTACTGCCACAGATAACAATGGCAGGTGTGAAGGCATGCCAGGGACTGGTAGGGGTCAGTGGCCAAAGCCTCCTGCAGAGGCACTCTTCACTTTCACTGTCTGTGGGCTGGGTAGGCATCATAGCCCTCCTTGGAGATGAGGAATCTGAGCCTCTGGGAGCTAAACAGCTTGTCTAAGGCTAAAGGATCCCAGGGCTGCCTTTGACATAAGCTCTGCCCCAAAATTCTACCCACCTTGGCAGGCGGCAGTGGCAGAGGAGGGCTCCTAACCACTCCCTCCTTTCTGAAAGACTCCACAGCTACTGGTTTTTTCTGCTTCTCCAGGATTTTGATGGGTGTTGGGGGTGGAAGGGTGAAGGCAGCCTCCCTGAGATCTGGGATGAGCTCAACCCCCCATTCCTCTCATCCATGGATGCAACTTTCCGTCCTAGATAATGGGTGGCACAGGCTGCTGACCATCACTGCCCATGAACTTTCCCTGCTGGCCATGCCCCTCACAGGCCTCCTTGGCCCACCCATGGCCCCTCTGCCCTAGGGTCAGCCCGAGATCCCTTCTAAACCCCAATCCCCTCCCAGCCCTTTATCCTACCAGGCCTGCAAGGCTCCTGGCCCCAGCCTCTGCCCTCTCGTTTGTTGCAGCCCCCAGCCGGGAGATCCACACCGTGCTGTCCTCACCCACTCAGGCCCGCACACCTTCATTCCCAACCAATCTCATCTACCCTGACCTTTCACCTCTCCCCTGGATTCCTAGGCTGCACCTCACCCTGGATCCCGGGGTACTGGGGCTGTGCCAGGTGTCACTCTCCTCTTAGGCTGCCGCCCCCCGCCCCGCCGTTGCTGTCAGTACCGTCGCTCCCGCTCATTGGTGTGCTCACAGCCAGTGCCTTCCCATTGGCTTGGGGCCCTGCTCTTCCTGCTCGGCCCGACCCATCCTCCCTGGAGGCCAGGGTCCACTCTCTGGCCACGTTACTCCCGCGGCCACTTGCCGCTGACTGGTGTGAGGCGGGACGGGGTCGCAGGCAGCCGCTTCCAACGTGACCCTGCACTCCTCATTGGCCCCTGCGCTCTGGGCTTACTGGCAGGCTGAGCCGTCAATCTTTTCCTTCGCCCATCAGTGTGACAGCCTGCGACGGTCCTCTGGTTCTAGGTTCTGTACTGGAGGGTGGTATGGCCAGAACGCGTGAGGGGACACGTGGGCGCACATGGCGGGGGGGGAGGCTCGCACTCGCTGCCTGGGAGAAGGTGTGGAAGAGGGGATGGCAGAGCCCTTATGGCTCACCCCTATGCTCTAGGCTTCCAAAGGGACACTCTTCCACCTGGCCTCCTTTTGGGGTCAGTACATTCTCAGAAGGCATAGCCCAGCCTGGTCCAGGCCCAGCCGCAGAGCACGCTCCACCAGCGACTGCAATGCACAGACAAACGTTCTGGGAGACTGGGTAGAAGACTGGGCTTGTCCTGATCCACTCAGGTCCATGCGTGAGGCCAGGGGCTCTCCGGCCCAGTCGGAACGCCCCACCGCCCCTTAGCAGGTTACACGAATACACCTTTCTGGTAGCCCCAGCCTGCCTGATACCCTGGCTGGCATCAACCCAAGATGGTTATGGCAGGAAGAATGTGTCACCAGGGGGCAGCCCTGCCTGCCACCGTGGTGGAGGTGGTGGAAAGAGGCTGAGCTCAGCGGGAAGGCTGTGACAGGTCCACAGGAGAGGCTGCAGACCTCAGGCTGAGTCCCTCAGCTTTCTTCCAGAGAGGCACCTCTTGGCCCTGCTCACCCCAGAGAATTGAGGTGTTTCCTGGTAAACCAGGCCTTAGTCACAAGTGAACCCCAGCATCTGAGGCCCAGAATGTCCGCACTCCATGCCCTGTGAAGACGCATGCCAGGCCAAGGTGGGAGTCAGACTTGCGTCTCCTGAGCTGCACCATGTTGCTGTTACGGTTGATTAGTTGCTTCATTTAACAACATGGCGATTGTACGGGCCGTCCAATTTCACAGAAGCCTCTGCGTCGCGGGCGATCTGGCATCCCAGGCTCCTGAAATCTTGGCGAGGCTGGCTCGAGTTGGAAGCTGGGAGGCCCTGCAAGTTGGCAGACCTGCTCCCTGTGGAGGGGCCGGCATCCTCGCCCTACGCACGACCAGCCCTGCAGGCAGAGAGGTGGAGAGCCTGGAGCCGGCACGCAGGGCGGGTGTCCCAGTGATACAGGGCCTGGGGCACTTTTCCCGCTTGAAACTCTGACCTGGCCCTTGTCTGAAGTCTCCCTAAGTCGAAGAAAAGCGGATTCCTGCCGTGGTAACTAGAGGGTTCGCAGAGCACCACCGCGCCAGGGGCGGCAGTTACTGCAAGGTGCACGTGCTGAAACCATAGCGCTGGGTGGCGGTGACGCGAGCTGCCGCGGATACCGGCCCTGGACAGCTGGACGGTGGCGCACGAGGCGTTTCGTAAATAATCAACATCCCCAAACGACCCGCCTGGGCTGAGGAATGACGAAACCCTGTGTTTACAGAAGTGGCACAGGGGCAGGCGAGAGATCAGGTGAGGCGCGCAGCTGCCAGGAAGTCAGGGGCCGACGTAGGCCCTCAGGCTATCCGCCCGGCTCCGCGGAGCCGGGCAAAACACTGGACGTTTTTCGCAGAGACCCTAGGACGACGCAGGGAGCAGATCCGCTGCCGGTCCGCGTACTTGCAGCCCGCAACCCCGGCCCTATGCGAACGACTACCGCTCCCAAGGTGCTCTGCGCCGGCACGCCGGCGGCGACTACGGCTCCCAGGGTGCTCTGCGGCGACTACGGCTCCCAGGGTGCGCCGCGCGTCCCGCCTCCCTCAGGCCCCGCCTCAGGTCGGCCTGTGGACTACAAATGGACAAGCACGGCTGTCGCCCGCCAGTTAGCGGCTCCTGTGCGAAGCGACCTCGGTTCCTCAGGCGTGCGGGCGTAACGCGGGTGGGCCTGGAAGGCCGGACGAGCGGGCGCGCGGGCTACGGCGGCCGGCGTGGGGCGGCCGCAGCCGTTGCTGAGCGTTGGGAGGTGGGGTCGCGGGCCTCTGGCGCTGCAAGCCCGGCGGGCCACGACTTGGCCGCAGCAGGGTGCGGGCTGAGGCTATGGGCGACCGCAGCGGCGCGGGCGGCTCCCGGCGCCGGAGGACGGGGTCGCGGCCATTGAGCCACGGCGGCGGCGGGCCTGCAGCGGTGGAAGAGGAGGCGGGGGACGCGGCAGCAGGCCCCGACGTGGGTGCTGGGGGGGACGCCCCGGCCCCGGCCAAGGACGGAGACGTCAATGTGGGCAGCAGCCAATTGGAGCTGAGGTAGCGGAGCACCTGAGCCCTAACCTCTGACCCTATGACCCTGGACCCCGCGACTCTTTCCTGGTTCCCCGGGAGTGGCCGCAGCAGCGCGAGCTCTGAGTCCGAGAACCTGGGGTCCGGACTAAGTGGGGACCTGTGTGCCCTTTGGGCCCTGCGGGGAAACTGAGGCTTGGAGGGGAGGGTCACCTGCCAAGGTCACCGAGGTGGAGGTGTGGAGCTGGCCAGGCAGAGAGAGGGGAGCCGGCAGCTGCCCTGCTTCCAGACGCATTTGGGTCTGTGCATCCTCAGGTGGGTCCTGAGGTCCTTTCTGAGGGGTGAGCTGGAAGCCTGGGCAATCGGAGGGCTAATCCAGGTCCGGTCCCGGCACTGGACAGTGTCCTCTTCTTTGGAAGGAGTTAGCTGGGATCCGGGCAGTTTGTGATGAAAGGTCTTTTCTGAGGGCTTATGAGGGGTGCCTTGGGGGTAGGGACAGCTCCCAGAGGAAAGTAGCCCAGGTCTTTTTGAGGACGGGGGAAGGGGCAATGTAAGAGGGTTTTTTTTGCTTGCAGGTCCTTCCAAGAGTGGCTGCATGGTTCATTCATCCCCCATTGAGTCGTTAGGCTGGCCTGCTTGTGTTGCCAGAACAAGTGCTTGCTGTAGGGATGGAAGGTTAGGTCTTGCACTGGGACATTTATCCCCTGCCTGGGGTATACAGGAGGAGGGGTTTGAGGTGGACCCACCTGCAGTGGGTGCCCTGTTTAGCTGAATGACTGACAGGAATGGGTGGGGGGAATGAACCATGCTGATGGGGAGGGCTTGGCCTGCCTGGACATTGGCCCTTCCTCCAAGATGGCCCAGAGCAATCCATTTGCCACCCTCCAGCCATCCTTTCTGGCTTTCACTCTGGTCCAGGGGCTCTCAGGGCCTTTGGCTGAGGGAGCAGCTGAAAGGCCAGAGGTTATCAAGGAAGAAGTAGGCAATTGGTCATTTGGTTGGTGTGGATTTGCTCTGTCAGCAAACAAGAACAGAGGCTTTCTTCACTGGGCACTGTGGGGAGGGTTGGGGAGGGCAGCTGGGGTGCAGGCACTTTCACGGCTCTTGGGGTGCTCACAGTTCCTCTGGAAGATAAGATAACCTCAGCATGTTGTAGGCATGGAACAGCATGGACAAAGGTCGGGCAAGGAGGCTATGAAGGTGCCACTGGGGAGGAGGGTGGCCCTCCTGAGAGGGTGTTTGCTTGCTGTGGGCCTGGGGTGGTGCTGAGTGAGGTTGTCCAGGCACCTCCTGCCTGAAAAGGAGTTGCCCTCCCTCTAGGAGGCAGGGGATAGCTAGCACACAGCCTCAGGAGGGTGGGATCAAGGTCCTTTTGTGTGAGATGGGGGTTTCCACCTCTGGGCAAAGCTGCCACTCTGGGATAGGCAGGGGAGAGCAGTCTCTTTCTTCCTTTTCACTGACCAGCAAGCCTTTTCTGTGCTTCTGGGGGTGTGGGGCTGGGTACAGGGCTTGTGGGAGAGGCTGGGTGAGTCCCTGTCCCTGCTGTTAGGGTCTGAGATAGCCAAGGTAGGGCCTTCCTGGGACCGGAGGGTGAGCCAGGTGATCTGTTTGCTCCAGGTCATGCAGGCTCTAGCTCGCCCCCTTGTCACCCTCCGGCCTGCCTTCCAACTGCTTGTTGCTGCTCTTGGCCCAGCCCAACCTTTCCTCTCCCGCTTCCTCGTTACTCCTTGAGCTCCAGGCCTCTTTCCATCCCTGACACTTCCTGCTCACCTAAGGCTGGGCTCTGGGTGTGAGCTCATTTCTTCTGGTCCCATGGCAAGGTGAGACTGTGAGGCAGGAAGGAGAGGGCACCTCTTCCTGTTCTGCCTGTCTCATCCCTTCCAGGCTGTTTGCACACTTTTGCTGGCTCTCAGTTCATGGGCACTCCCTTCGGGTTTCCAGCTTCTCCCAGTGTGTTTGTCCCTGGGGTGTCCTCTTTCTGTCTCCCTCTCCAGCAGGGTCTTTGAGGTGTGGGGAGCCTGCCCCAACCATCTCACACCCCAGGACTCAGCACAGAGGTCAACACAGAGGAAGTGTGGAGGTGGCAGCTGGGAAGGGAGTTGGCACTCTGTCCTCCTCCTCACTCTGGTTGGCCCTGGTGCTGAACTGTGTGGTCCCCAGGTGTGGCCCACACTTGGGGGCTGTGCCTTTGGGCACACTTCGAACCTTGGCATAGGAGCGTGGGATGGGCACGTTCTTACCTCATAGTGCTGATGTGAGATTGAGAGGATCCTGCTGGCTGGGTGGGCTTGGGGGCTACAAGAGTGAGGGAGGGCAGGTCCTCTAGTAGGTGAGAGGGTGACAAAGGTGTTCTAGGCATGGCTGGCCAGATCCTGCCTCCCTGTGTGGGTCAGTTGCTGGCCTGCCCTCTAGCCCACTTGTTGCTGGCCGTGCTGGCAAGCCTGGAGCTCTTTGGGCATTGGCAGATGGGGATCTCCTCCCCTGGGTCAGGGGCCTCTGACCTGCTGGGGGAGGGGCAACATGGGCTGAGGCTGTGCAGTGGCAGTGGTGCCTGGGGTCGGGGCAAGTCAGGAGGCCTGTGGAGGACCCGAGGCTGGGTCTGACGTGGGTGGGTTGAGGAAGGCCTTGGGAATCCATCAGGAGGGACCTAGAAAAGCTTTCAGCTTTGGAAAGCAGCACCCTTTCCCCACTCTTGTTTCCATCTTGAAGATGGGCACTAAGAAAGCCAGTGTGGTCTTCTTGGTGGCCCGAAAGGGGCAGAGGTCCCACTGTTGTGGAACAGCATGGAGATGTGAAGACAGTTGATAGGACATGGTACAGGGAGGCCAACCAGGAGGCTTTGAGATAGTTCTGGGGAAAGCGAATGGGCTTGAACTTGGGAGAGGGCAGTGGGGAGGCCTGGTCTGTCCTCCCTGGGAAGCTGTGCCTCATACCCTTGCTTGCCTCAGGGTACTGGGGCTCTGGGGGGCATGTATACCCAGCCTCCTGGGGAAGCGGGGCGGGTGCAGTCTGGGGAGATGCACAAAGGGCAGTGGTCAGTCAGAAAGGTGGGTGCAGACTCAGGGAGGGGAGGGCTCAGATGGAGACCACAGCCTCACCTCGTGGTCCAGGCTGGACCTGGTGAGTAGATGCAGAAAGCTCAGGCCTGCGGCTGGGAGAGGCAAGTGGACAATGGCAGGGGCTGGGGCTGGGGCTGCCCTGTCTTGATGCTCCAGCCTAGATGGGTAGAAGGACAGGTGTGATCATCCTTCTACCAGCTTGGTGGTGTTGGGGGCTAGTGTGGCCAGGTCCAGGAGCTTTGTAGGTATAGACAGGACAAGTGCTGTGCAGACCTTGGTCTGGGGGACAAAAGTCAGGCCTGTTGGCATTGTCCTTCAGTCTCCTTGGCCCCTTGCTTCCTAGGCGGGGCCATCTGACTGCTGACTCCAACCCTAGTCAGCTTGCCTCTGGGAACTGAGGCAGGGACAACCCTGAGAGGGCATCTGTGTCACAGGGCTCCTGCCGTTGTTGCCAGCCCCGTTCCCTCTGCCCAGGGCTCTGAGGCAGAGATATACGTGCATGGGAGGGAAGGGGAGCCCTGGGCCTTTCCTCTTACAAAACCGAGGCCTTTCTCAATGCTATTTGTGGCTTCCTGGTGGCACAGCAGCTGGGGGTGAGGTGGGGCTGCAGTTGGTTTGAGTGAGCCAGCGCTGGTTCCTGGGCCATGTGTGGTCTGGTCTTGCTCTTGTTGTCTCAGCACTGGGACAGCCCCTCCACTGGGCCAGGTGCCCTTATCCACCTCTGCCTTTCTGTCTCCAGCAGGGTCTCCCTCCTGTCCCTGCCTCCAGGACAGGTACAGTCTGCTTGCCTCCCCACTGCCTCACACTGGGTGGGAGATCACAGAGGGTGCCTGTCTCTGCTGGAGGCCCCAGTGGGCTCCTCTTGACCCCCTCAGCCCAGGCAGACTTACCTGTGGTTGAACTGGGACAGGCTGTCACTTTTCAAAAACAAGTGGAGGCCACACAAACACATGAAGGCTGAGTCCCTGCACCCAGGAAGGTGCCTGTCAGGCTGGATGCTTGGCTGGCCTTTGGCCTGGGTTCCTTTGCCCACTTGGGCCTATGTGGTCAAGTGTAGGGAGGAGGCTCTTTGGGCTGTGGTGGGGACACCCTGGCTCTCTGGGTGGCAGGATGGCAACCAAGCCTGGGGGACTTGCCCGTCACCCTTTTGTCCCAGCTGTGCTTGGTAGGGTCAGGTGGGCCCACAGATCCCTGGGTTGGACTCCTGTGGCCCCAGTGCTAGTCCTCAGCCAGATTGCTATGGGAGCCAGGCTGGGCTTCTGGCCTGCGGTGTATAAGTCCATGTAGGCCTGGACCAGGCAGGGCAGAGCTAGCCAGGCTCCTGCCTGTGACATGCCCTCTCCTGCTGCCTGGAGGGGCAGACTCTGGGGGATCCTGAGAGCTTTGCCAGCCTCTGGTGTGGCCCTGCCTGGCTCCACCTCCTGTTTGTAAATGGGGCGTGGGGTGTGCGGGCAGAAGAGAAGGTTGGGGTGGGAGTGTGGATCACAGCTGCTGACCCAGAGTGAGGGGCTGGGGCATCTGCTCACCAGGGTGCTTGTGTCCTGCACTGCCAGGTGCCATCGCCTTCAGGAATCTTTGTTCAGCTCCGACAGTGGCTTCAGTAACTACCGTGGCATCCTGAATTGGTGTGTGGTGATGCTGGTGAGTAGGATGGTGTCTGGGAGCAGCTCTACCTGTGGCCACGTGGGGCTCTGCCCCAAGTTGGCCTTCAACTGGGAACAGGCTTTGTCTCCCAGGGTGCTGGGGCTGGAGTCCATGCGGGCTGGGGGGCACAGAGCGTGCTGTAGCTGCCTCGAGAAGGCTGCGTCTCTGTGTGGCCTTGCACTGGGCTGCTGGGAGATGTGGCGGTGCTCCCTGCAGTGGCCACACACTTGATGCTCCCTGCTGGATCCCAGGAGAGCCCTGCAGATGGTAGTGTGGGGAGGCCCGAGGACTGTGAGCTGTGCTGGAGGGTGGGGGGCGCAGGCCCCACGGGAGGGCAGGGAGGAGGAGGGGAGGCTCACCCTGGCTGGTGGGGCTGTGGAGGGAGCATTCTATGGGTACAAGGCTTCCCTGGCAAGGTATATACGAAGAGTTTCCTTGTGCTATGCCATATGGCCCTAGTGGACGTAGAGCCCTGGCAGGCCTGGCCACTGCTCTGGAGGCCTGCTGACCCCTCTCCTTCAGCCCTGGGTCCTAGGAGCCCTCCAGGAAGGCAGTTGGATTGAGTCCTGTGCCATGTCCAAGGCCTGCTGCCTCTGGGGCCTGGTTCCCACTGGTACTTTGTGGGGGTGGGGCTGGGAGCCCCACCCCAGAAGCAACTGGAGTCTAGGGCTCAAAGGGGCAGCCCGGGGGATGGGGGCGGGGTTGGGGGCAAGGGCCTGTCTGGGCCCAGCCTCTGCCACTTAGAGCTGATATGGCCCAAGGCCTTTGACCCTCACCCAGACGTGTCCTCCTCTGCTGGGTGTGGTGCCTGTGTGGTACCGGCTCCATGTACACCCATGCCCCCAGCCTGTGGTCCCGGGAGGTTCCCAGGGGGTGTCTGGGGCTCTCAGCATCCTTGGCCTGGAGAGGGCCTTGGGCTTTGGCCATGAGACTTGGTGAGTGAGAAGCTGGCTGGGCAAGAGGACAGTGGGCCTGGTACTAGTCTAGCCTTCAGGAGATGTGTTCTGTTCCTGGCCCAGGCTGGGTCTTGGCAAGCCAGGCAACACTGTCAGTTCTCTTGGAACCTGTTGGGCCTGCCTGGCCCTTTGGCACAGCTGTGAAGCCTTTCCCTACTTCTGGCTCTGGGCTCCTTGCTACGTTTGCTCTGTGGCCTGGGCCTGGAGGGGCCACTGCCCATCGGCAGCTCTGGCTCCTGCCTGCTGTGGGCTCTCAGGAGAGGCCACACTGTGCAGTGGATGATGTGGGTCCACATGTGTCTGGGCAGGAGGCCCACTGGTTAGCCTTGCAGCTGGGAGAGGTGGGGCAGTGACCCCTGTATCTCTGAAGTAATCTCCTCCATGAAGCCTTCCCTGACCACCCAGGCAAGGACCAGTGTTCCCTTGGTGGTATTGCTTTTCCATGGCACTTGTCACTACCATGCTCATGGAGGTGTTGGTGGTGCTTGTGAAATAGGTGAGGAACTCCTTGTCCTTGCAGAGGGAGGCTGAGTGTCCAGCCCCAGGCTGGAGCCAGGACCCTGTCTTGATGGGGGCTCAGTCCGTGGAGAGCTGCCATGGAGCAAACCTGGAGCTTGGGGGCTGTAGGAGGCAGCCAAGGCTGCGCAGGGCATGTGTGCAGGGCATGTGCCCAGGGAGCGTTCCAGGCCCAACCACCCCCCACCCCTCACCCTTGCCCGCACTTTTGTGCTATAACATCTTGCCACACAGCTAGCTGAGCACTGCAAAGACTGCAAAGACTGCCTGGCAGAGCAGTGCTCTGGGCAAGGGTGGGCAAGTCCCCTTCAGCCTGGGCCACCTAGAGGGCCTGGTTCCCTGGGGCTCAGCTGTGGACAGTCCTCCCTGAACTGGCTTGGGCTTTGGGGCTGTCACCATGGTGGCGGCTGGCTGTAGGGTAAGCCTCAGGTTTCTCACTGGCTTGCTTAGTGAGAAGGACAAGCACTGCTGCACAGCAGGTCTTTTTGCTGTTAGAGATGCAGGTGTTGGAGGTGCCTGGTAGTAAGGTTGGTTCCCTCCATGCAAGCCCTTCTAGGGGTGTGATGGGGCTAAGGAGGGCCTTCCCCTTGCCCCTGCACTGGTGTGGGGTGAGGTGTGCGGTGAGTCTGGGAGCTTGGCATGAAGGCCAGACAGGGCTGGGTGTGGGTTGGGGGCTCCTGTCCCCAGAGGTGCTGGGGTGGGTTGCCTTGTGGTCAGGACTAACGGGGCTGTGCTCTCCTGTCTTGTGCAGATCTTGAGCAATGCGCGGTTGTTTTTGGAGAACCTCATCAAGTGAGTACCTTCTTTATGTCCTGGCCCCCCCCCAATCACTGCCTGTCTAGGTCCTGTCCCCAGGTGCCCCCCAACTCGGGCCTTCATGCCCCCACCCCTAGGTATGGCATCCTGGTGGACCCCATCCAGGTGGTGTCTTTGTTCCTAAAGGACCCCTACAGCTGGCCTGCACTGTGCCTAGTTATTGGTGAGCTGGGCTCTAAGGAGGGCCTTGGGTGGGGACCAGGCTGGCTTGGCCTTGAACCTGCCCTCTGGTGCTTCTGTCCTCAGTGGCCAATGTCTTTGCTGTGGCTGCGTTCCAGGTTGAGAAGCGCCTGGCGGTGGTAAGCATCATCCTGCCATAGGCCCTGGGGACCCGCCAGTCAGCTCTCCTCACTGTTGCTGCCTTCCTGGGAAGAACTGCTTCCCAGGTGGCCCTCACCCAGGGAGTGGGGGCCCTGGTTGAGTGCTCTGCCCACCCCTGTCCCCACCCCCACAGGGTGCCCTGACGGAGAAGGCGGGGCTGCTGCTGCACATAGCCAACCTGGCCACTGTTCTCAGCTTCCCGGCAGCCGTGGCCTTGCTGGTTGAATCCATCACTCCAGGTGTGCCCCTATCCCACCCCATCCCATCTGCCCTGGGCCAGCCACAGGTGCGGTGTCTGGCCGTGGACCCTGTGGAGGCCTGAGCCCTCCTCTCCTGCAGTGGGCTCCGTGCTGGCGCTGTTGGTGCACACCATCCTCTTCCTCAAGCTCTTCTCCTACCGCGATGTCAACCTGTGGTGCCGCAGGGCCAAGGCCAAGGCTGGTGAGGGGCTGCCAAGGGGCTAGGGCTGCTTGTGAGGCCAGGCTGGGGAGCAGCACCACTCCATCCCTTTTCTCCTTTCTGCTCTCCTCCTAGCCCCTCCAGGAAAGAAGGCTGGTGGGGCTGCTGCCCAGCGCACTGTGAGCTACCCGGACAACCTGACCTATGGTGGTGAGGACCCTGTGGTGGGTGGGGCTGGGGACAGGGCCAGGCCTGTGTTGGTGCCAGCCCCTCCTTCCCATTCCAGATCTCTACTACTTCCTCTTCGCCCCTACTTTGTGTTATGAGCTCAACTTTCCCCGCTCCCCCCGCATTCGGAAGCGCTTTCTGTTGCGACGACTCCTTGAGATGGTGAGGTTGGGGGCTCAGGGACTGAGGGGCCTTTGGGGCCATCTGGGGACTCAGCCGTCTGCTCTGGTTCCTCCCCTAGCTGTTCTTAACCCAGCTCCAGGTGGGGCTCATCCAGCAGGTAAAGGGGATGGGGCGGGTGGTACGGCGCAGGGTTGGGTGGCTTAGGGAAGGTGGGAGCTGACGCTGCGCCTTCCTTTGCAGTGGATGGTCCCCACCATCCAGAACTCCATGAAACCCTTCAAGGTGAGTGGTCCAGGCCCTCCTGTGGCTGGGGCGGGTGGGCGGAGGCTGTGGCCGGCTGAGGAAGCCTGTCTCCATAGGACATGGACTACTCACGCATCATTGAGCGCCTCCTGAAGCTGGCGGTAAGTGTGCTGGGCAGGGGGAGGAGGATGGGGGGAGCAGTGGCAGGGGTGTTCCAGAACCTGGAGCCCCTCCCCCACAGGTCCCCAATCACCTCATCTGGCTCATCTTCTTCTACTGGCTCTTCCACTCCTGCCTGAACGCCGTGGCTGAGCTCATGCAGTTTGGAGACCGGGAGTTCTACCGAGATTGGTGGTGGGTGGCCTTGAGGGTGCCCCTGGGGGCTGGGGTGGGCCATGGTGTGCTCTGATCACCCTGTTGTCTCTCTACTCCCAGGAACTCCGAGTCTGTTACCTACTTCTGGAAGAACTGGAACATCCCCGTGCACAAGTGGTGCATCAGGTGGGTGGTGTATGTGCGTGTGTGTGGAAGGTGGGGTGCAGCTGTGAGCCTGGGCCCCTTCCCACGCCCCCCCTTCCTCTGCAGACACTTCTATAAGCCCATGGTCCGACGGGGCAGCAGCAGGTGGATAGCCAAGATAGGGGTGTTCCTGGCCTCGGCCTTCTTCCATGAGGTCAGTGTTCTGTGGGGCATCCTGCCTCATCTCTGGGAAGGGGTGTGGCCCACATGGGACACAGCTGACGCCCCCTCTCCCTCCTGCCCCAGTACCTGGTGAGCATCCCCCTGCGAATGTTCCGCCTCTGGGCCTTCACAGGCATGATGGCTCAGGTGAGCAACCCGCATGTGGCCACCAACCTGCCTGCTTCTCCCTGCCTGAGCCCTGGGGCCCAAGAGTAGCCCTTCCTGTGGTCACCATGGCTGACTGACTTTGGCCCCACATGTCCCCAGATCCCGCTGGCCTGGATTGTAGGCCCCCGCTTCTTCCAGGGCAACTATGGCAATGCTGCCGTGTGGCTGACGCTCATCATCGGGCAGCCAGTGGCTGTGCTCATGTATGTCCACGACTACTACGTGCTCAACTATGAGGCCCCAACAGCAGTGGCCTGACCCACTCCTCGCTGCCCATGGCCAGAGCCAGCCCACCTTCCCGTGGACCTTGTCAAGTGCTGCAGCTGGAGGCCTGGCTGCGTGGCATCATCCTCCTGCCCTGGGAGGCCTCTCTGCCCCTGTGGGGCTCCCTCCTGTACCCCTTAGGGATGGTGGCAGCAGACCAGGCAGATGCTGGCCGGGAGTGTGCTGACCCTGCCCCAGGGGCTGAGGGTGTCAATAAAGTGCTGTCCAGTGACCTCCCTTAGTCTGCCAGGGGTTCGGAGGGCTCATGGGAAGAATGGTCATACCCATGGGGGTGGTCAGTGTCAGGGCTGTGGGGACAGCTGCTCCAGGAGGTGCTAGAAGGCCCTTTTGTTCCCCAGGCTGCCTGGCCCTGGTGCTTTTGGAGGGTTTGGGTCTACCTGCCTCTCCATACCACCCTGGCCCAGCTGGGTGCTACCCTGTATGCCCACATGGGCTGAGCTACCTAGTACCTGCTGGGATGGGAGAGGCTGCTCTGCTGTGGCAGGGCAGGGCACAGCCAACGGGGCATTGCATGGCTGGGGACGTGGCCAGGTAGGTCCCCAGTGCCCCACAGAAGCCCACTGCTCAGAAAAGCTCAGCTCAGGTCAGACTTTGGTGCTAATGCTATGCCTGCTAATCCTGCATGGGGCTGGGGGGCAGTGTCCTGTGGCTACCAGTGGGGCTTGAGCCTGCTTGGCCAAATTGGGCCCATCCTCAGCTTGGGCAGGGAATGCTCAGGGTTTGCTGGAAATGGGCCTTGCCTGGAGCAATCTCCAGGGCCCTTCTGACTTGGGTCTGGTGGGCCAGGAGGCTGCAGAGGTCATGATGGTTGTGCCTGTGGGCATCTCATCTGGGGATGGGCCTGGGGCAGCGTCCTGGGATCACATCTCCAGGGTTAGGGGACTCTAAGCCCCTTGGCTGAGATAGGGGCTCCCTTCCTCAGGACCCCACCCTGTGCACTGACTGTTCCTTCCGAGGCCAGGCTGCCTTTCACCTGGCAGAGGGCCTGGAGTAGGGGGCCCTGAGCCCAGTGGCTCCAGGCTGTCCTCACCCAGGACGGGGCCTGCCTTTGGCCCCAGGGCCCTTCAACCCCCACCTCTTCTGGCACTGAGCTGGGCAGTCCAGACACAGCCCTGACTGGCCATCAAAAGGACACTTCATTCCCAGGCAGAGGAAATCATCTTGGTAGCAGAGGTAGGGGCAGTCCCAGGTCCCCGTTCCCAGCTTATCTTGGTGGGCTGGCTGTCTGATTGGGATCCACTGGGCTGTACCAGGCAAAGTGCACCCCCAGACATACAACTGTGGCCCAACATGGCAGGTGTCCGAGGAGCCCCCATTGCAGGTCTAGGCTGTACTGCCCTGCCCACCACCAATCTGCTGGACTACAGACTTGCCACTGTGCTGCCATGGGAGGGCAGGCTACCGGTACTCTGAGGGAGGAGGGGGTCTGCCCTCCCGCTGCTCCAGTGAAGGCAGCACCTCCCTGGCCCCTCCCACCCTCTGCCAGTGGCACTCCAGAACAAGCTGTCACTGCTTTAGTAAGAAGCTGCTAGAATAAGAATGGTGGCCAAGGCTGACCCAGAGGCAGGGTCTGCTCCACCAGCCATGTCAGACCACCTGGCAACCTTCCCCTTCTGCCAGGCCCTGTGGAAGCCCTGAAGCAACAGGAGGTGGCTCCTGCACTGATACACTCAGGGTGTTGGCTCTGTGGGAGGATGTGCCCC